>JAOCPT020518500.1:0-11867 GCA_026546935.2 Palythoa grandiflora
CACTGTAAAGACTGCTCAACAAACAATGAAGGTAGTTCGCCTCTAAATTCAGCCGTACAATACATGTGTGGCGCAAGCCGTTTCATTTTCCAATACCTTGACTTATTTGTTTTTTTCTTCATCAAAAACCGCTCACAGATATAAGAACAAATTAAAAACAAATTGAGGCTGAAATCGTCAAAAAGTTAAGAACAATGAGCCTCGGCAAAATTTACTGGGTCTTATTTAAAAAACGCGCCGCGATGGTTAGTTTATGGCGTTTTTCAAAACCAAGAGACCATAAAAGCTTTGGAAAATTGGTGTAATTTTAATTACAAAATAATTGTGGATAACAATGTCTTCTATCCTAATATTAAAATGCATTTCGTTCTTGTTTGCCTTTTTTGAGATTTTTAATATGTTTTTTGAGCTTTGTTTACATTAAGTTTTTGCACTTTTATCTACTCGAATTCTTAATTTAACTTCCCAAATTGTTGCAATTTCAAATCTGTTATAAAAAGAACAGAGCTGATATCAGTACAGTATTTTTCAATAAGTTATAAAGCATTTCTCTGGTTGCTTCACACAGTTCACAACAAATCAAACGGAAGTTGGTTTATTATGTAACGTTGCACGAGACTTTTGACATGACGAAATTAGAAATATACGGCCGGAAGTGTAACTATGCTGCGACAATTCTAAATTTAGGTTTTTTACGCTCTGACCGCTCGGTATATTTGTACCTGACAAGCGATGTTTTCACATCAACTGATCAAGTTGCTCTGTGAATAAACAATTGATTTACAATTAAAGCCGGGTCTCGAATTTTTCTTGGGTTTTCGTCGTTTGTTGGACAAACTTGAGCCTCTTTGTCAGTTAAAAATTTGTTCTTATAGTTATAAAAATGCGTATCCCATCAGAGGACGACCAATAAAGCTTGGTTTCCATATAATCGTCGCAATCGTCGCGAAAATTGACGAGGCGTTTGGAGCGATTATATGGAAACTACTGGATAGCTTCGATCGCCCCAATCGTCCCAATTGCGCGGTCATGCAAGTAATTTGATCACTTCCAAAAAAGTCTCGATCGCCCGGATAGAGCTACTGGCGATCCGGGCGATCGCGATCGTTTGGATCGTCTTTGATCATTTCGAAGCATTTCCATATGATCGTCCGGATCGCAGGAACACATTTTTGGACGATTGCGACGATCCGGACGATTACATGGAAACAAGCCTTACCAGGCTTAAACTCCTTCGGGATAACACAAAAATTGGTCAATAAACAACTTTCTTTGTAATACAAAAGCCCCATACTGTAATATTCTAAATATTAAAAGCAGAGCCACATGCAGTCGTTGACTTCCTGTTTTCTTACAAATGGTAAACGTCCAAAGTTCGACCAAACCTGAAAAAATGAAAATAGCTTTCCTTGTATGTGCAAACTCATCATTACGTCACGATAAAATTACAATCTCGCGAGGATAAGTATTGTACACGTGATCTAATACTACAGCATAGCGTAATTTTCGATTTTTCGAATTTAATAACTATTTAAACATTATCAAACTCATTTAAAATTATTCATGAAGCTTTAACAAAAGAAATCATAATCGTAAGAAGCATATTTAAACTTCATAAAGATCTCTTCCATATTTGGATGTAATAAAACTTGAAATTTCTTGGCCAGGTCAACTTTTATTTTAAAAATATTAGCACAATATGACAGAACTAACCTAGACGATTGAAAGCTAAGAAAAATATTCGCGTCTAACCTTTATGGGCTTTTAAACAGCTTAGCTTGGGCTGGCATTTTTAAATGCCCATAATGGGTCTCCCGCTCATGCAAGTTATCTACACCTTTTTTTATTAAAACAACTTTATAAGAACAACGAGGCTAAGAACAATTTAAGAATAGATTTAAGAATAAGCTCAGGCTGAGGCTTGATAACTAGGAAAGTTTTTAAGGTAGAATATTGACTGAAACTTAGCGATACAGCATAAAACATAAAAAGATTGACTGTAAAGACTGCTTAACACACAATGAAGGCAGTTCGCCTCTAAATTCAGCCGTACAATACATGTGTGGCGCAAGGCGTTTCACTTTCCAATATATACTTTGTTTTATTTCGTTTTTTCTTCAATAAAAACCGCACACAGAAATAAGAACAAATTAAGAAAAAATTAAGCCTGAAGTCGCCGTATTACTTAAAGACGATTGTGAGATACATCAGAAAAAATATATGCGAAATTATTAAAACTGAGCGAGGTTTCGGCGTCTTTCTGACGCCATTGTCAAGCTGAATATATTAGGCTAGACTGAGAAATCAAGGCTACAGTATATATGTAAATAGTTCTAATGATATACTAAATGCAAGTACAGAATATATTTTTAAAACTTGTTATGTAACTGTATAAACATATGATCAACATATTATTTACAAACTGGGAAGTCACGGTAACCCGCAGCTCAGGGACATGCCGACGCACTGCCATTTGAAACTTGTCCAAAAGAGACAAAAGTCGTTTAATTTCAAAGTAAAAACTAAGAAGTTGTTGCAACAGTACTCCAGGCGAGGATTTTTGAGCAGCACAATAACGTTGATCGAAACATTGATATCGTGTAACTCATTGGTGAAACAAATAGTGAATTTAAACACGGCCATATTTGTTGCGAACGCGAGCACGGACAAGATAACAAAACACTTTGACCAATAAATGTTTTTCTACAAGCAAGGAAAACAACTGCTCCACCGAACAAGAAAATCTATATGCAGTTACAAGCATGAACAATCGTGAATAAAAAGCAAGCAGTAAATTGGGCGAAACTTTGCTGACGTCACGGAATAGCGCTGCGCGGTTATTACGTCATGACTTAGACAAACAAACCAGCAATCGTAAAATTGGGTCGCGGCTCGATGCAATATCTGGTGCCGTCCATATTACTCGAAATTTAACAATAAATTCGCTTCTTATATTTATGAGAATTGCTATTTTTTTCTATAGACTTTTTTGCCAAACATGGCTGTCTAAGTCACGCGGGGGTAACAATTTATATTTTTAGTACAGCAAAATAAGCAAACATTTGTTGACGTCATTGTTTAACGTTTACATTCGATTTCATTTGCATACAATTTTGGGTGGAAAAAGAAAAAAAATTGAACTTAAAACTCGAGAGAGTAAAAAGTGAGGTTAGTGATCAAGGTTTTGGTTCTATACTTGCAGTTTCAAAGAAGATATAGGGACCCCAAAACCGCAAAGCCACAGGGGACAAAACTATTTATGAGATCCAGATCGACTTTCGATCCGAAATGAACTCGTTTCGATTTTTTCATTCCACCTTAGTTGTAGTTCTGCATTTGAGCGCACTGTGTTTACATGACTCCGGAACAAAAGTGGTCATTCCGGATTGGGTTTGCACAGGGTTCTCGTTCCGGATCGAATTTTTCATTCCAGTGCGAGATTCTCTCCCAGATTCATGTAAACGGAAATCGAAGTTTATCCAGGACGAGACCAATCTCGTTTCCAGAGCCTTCCATCGTTTAGTCACTGCATGCATAACTTGGGGTACAAATCCAAGATGGCGACCTCGCAAATATGTGCTGACCTGAAACAATACAGCTAGGCTTGCCATTTTCGATTCCACCATGTAAACGCAGATTGAAGCTCGATTCAGTATCATGTAAACACACCTATACTATCAAAAAAAAACTTATTCTTGAAAGCCACTAGTTACATTTCGGCCAAGTCTAGAGTGTTAAAAATATCACTCGAGCAGGTAAAGTGTTAAGGTTACGCGCATGGCGAAAATGGTTGGTTTCCCAAATCAAAGCGCTAGCAGTTGTAAGCCCCATGCAAATGGCGCAATACTGTTGGCTAGCAACACGCAACACTGTAAGCCAGCAACACGCAACATTGTTGTCCAACAACACGCAACATTGTTAGCCATCAACATGCAACATTTTTCGCCAGCAACACGCAACATTGTTTGCCGACAACACGCAACATTGTTTGCCGACAACACGCAACATTGTTTGCCGACAACACGCAACATTGTTGGGCCCAACATGTTGTGTTCGTTTGCATGGAACCATAACAATGTTGGCACCATGTTGGGAGCGAAAATGTTATTTTGACATTTTGCCGTTTTACCTAACTTTTAACAGCACGCCGGTTGTTCAGGAATAAAAAGTGCGGCATAGTTTATGAAACTTTAAACTTCTTTGTAAATCTTCACCGAGCGAGCCTCGATCACCGAAGGTGCTTTTCACGAGAGCACTCTTAAAGTATATATTAAAAGCCTAAGGCGGTGTTTAAATGATACCGGATGGAGATTCATTCCAGAACGAAAATAGTTTCAGTTATGTGTTTATATGAAAAAATTTAAAACGAACTCGTACCGGAATGAAGCGACAACAACAAGCTTGGTAAGCGTGAAAACGATTTTTTAAAAGTGTAGTGCGCACGCTCTACTCGTCTCAGTCCATTGGAAGTCTGGCTCTACAGCCATTTTTGTACCAGTATGAGCTCGTACACTCTTTACATGATACTGGAACGATTTGCGGTCAGATTTCATTCCGGATCGAAAATTTCGCTCCGGTGCGAGAACTGGGATGAGTTCATTCCAGAATAAGTCATTCTGGTGTGGAAAATTTTGAAGTAACATGTAAACAAATGCAGCGATTTGTATGGAAGCGGGACGAACTCGTACCCGAATGAATCTCGATCCGGTATCATGTAAACACCGCCTAATAGTACTTACATGTTATACCTTTTAAATCTACTCACATATGAAAGTTACTCAAGATTATATAATGACAGATTTATTGAGGAAAAGCGAAACAAAAATACCTATTAAAGCGAATCCTTGAAATCATTCGATTTCTAGTAAGCGATTCTCTTGAAAAGCTACAAGAATTCAGTGATATCCTTTTAATTTGTGTTTTCTTTATTTAATTTGTGTTTTATATTTGTGTTTCAGCTTTTTGGGCCACCGTAGCGAAGCCACAAACAAGAGAAAATTGAGACAATTTCAACACGAGAAAGTAAAAATCATATTTCAAAGCTACCAAGCAATGGCCGCTTATATAAGAAAAAGTTTTCCTTGAAACGTTATTGCTCCTATAAATATAGGCGGGATATGTAAAACCTTGAAAAAGAAAAGTTGGCGTTCTCCCTTTTCCTAGCAGGAAAAATTGTAAAGAATAAAAACTATTCGTGTGACCGGACATAAAGAAAAATACGGCAAGGAATATTAATTAGAATAGTATTGCGGGCACAGCCAGACACAACTTATCAAGGAAAACTTTCTTTGATACGTCGAGCTTTGATACACGAACATTGACGATTGTCAAGAAAACTAGTTTCTCGTTATACAAAATGGAACTTTAGTTACAGTTGAAAAAAACTGCGTTGCTTAGCTTTCAATGGACCTTTTAATTTTTCAGTTGAAGGACAAACAAATATTTCTGTTTTTTATCGTACGCAAACAACATTTTCTTATCTAATGTGAAATTGTCGGGTTTTCAATTAGAAAAAATATTTGACCATTTCTTTGATAATCGTGGTTGATTAATATTTATAATTCTTAATTGCTCATTGTTACGTATCTTAATCCAGATACATTTAGTTAAGAGCAAAATTTCCCCAGCTGCACAGCGCACTCTTTTCTGAACTGTATTTGTGGTGTATTGCACGCATGCCTTCAAAAAATATATTTAATAACCCCGAATCGCAAAGTTATAATTCTGCTCATTTACTTCACAAGTTACACGCTGTTTTTATAAGAATCCAGAAATTTTGGCTGAGAACTGGGCGAATAAAGTCTTACTAGTTCTTGTCAAGTTTAGCCTCAAGCTGTTCCTAAATTGTTATAATTTCAAGATTAAACTGTTTTTAAACTAAATCAGTTAATTGGCCGTAATGATTAATAATTAATTAAAGGAAAAATTTAGTTTTGTTTGAAAAGTAACAGGAATTTTTACAGTTTTATCTGTGGATCGACTTTCAATAAAATCTTTAACAGATTTACTCATTATATTAACTTTTGCACGAGTGTGGCTTTAGTTTGTTCTTGATTTTTGGGTGAATCGATACTGTGTCTTTTTTATACACAAAAAGGAGTACCGCATTACTGGTGTTAAGCCCCGACAACAGGGGCAAATTATTCCCGGCAACAGGAGCAAATTTTCTTTGTCAAGTTTCTTTTGACAAAGAAATTGCTCGTGTAGACGATGAATAAGTATTCCCTTCCCAAGTTTAGCCTGGCTGTTCCCTAATTACTTTAGAAAATAATCTTTTTATTATTCCTTGGCATAGTTTCTTTGTCGTCCGTTTGCACAAATTTCACCCCTGACAATGTTTCCTCGACGAGGAAAAGCTAGTATGCAATGGCCAGCTTTTCCTTTTGAGAGGAAACTTTCAACTTTTTTATTGTTATTTCACGAACAATTTTTCCTTCTCAAGAAAAGCTTGTTCTTGCAAACGGTGCTTTAAACTGGATACGGACGAATAAGTTTTCCTTGACATGCCGGTTTTCACATGGCAATTTTTATTCGTTGTTCGTTTGAATGTGGGAAAAATTGTCAAGTTTTCTCTTGTCAAGTCCAATTTTTCACGAGCAACAAAAAATCGCCATGTAAAAATTTGTGAAGGAAAACTCTAGTGCTCATCCTTACTCTTTCAGGAGATCAGGATGGCCGAGTGGTATAATCAGTATCGTGCCTCTGTGATATCATAATCAAATCCCAGACATATACTTGGATTGACTTTGAATCTGATTTTCCGCTCCGGTTTTCTTCCATATCCGCAAAATCGGCTTTTACTCCGGAACCTAAGCTTTTGACCGCTGGCTAAAATTGAAGAATGGGCGAACACTTCCTTTGCAAAAAGACGTTAAATAAAACATTTATCCATATCTTTAGATCCGTTTTATAGCAATCGTGTAAATCTGAAAGATAAATATTGTCAGTTGCATAATTTTATGTCAATCGCTTAAATTGATGACCTTTGCCTTATCTCTATGAAGCACTGTCATTTCACCCATTAGTCCGTCTAACATCGATTATCGACGTACAGCAAAACCATCAGTTTTCTCTAGAGAACATATACTATAGTCACGAACTGCCTTTGGTATATCCGCTAAATTCTCATTGCTGGAAAGTTTTTAAAATATTTATTTACGCGTAGTCGTTAAAAACATTCTTGAATATTAAAACGTCAGGAAAGGAAGATAAGGCATGTGTATAAGCGGCGTAAGACTGAGCCAAACACTGCCTTGCTTTTAACTCAAGTCTCCACAGTGCATTTGCCGTTTTAAGTAAGAGCCATCCAAACTCACAGTGAAGGTAGGTTATTCAATTATTCAACTCTCGTACTATCGACAAAAAGTAAAACTATAAAACCATCCACAGAAAATTCTTGAACAGTGAAAAAATCTCGCCTAAACTTTTAATTTTGAGGCGCACAATTGTTCCCATTAAGTAAGGCAATCGCCAGATATTTTTTATCAGTGTTTATAGTGGTTTGAACGACCCAAAAATTTTGAAATTTGCAAAAAAAAGTAGAAACAGTTATTAATATTAATATATGTAAATAACATGCTGCATGATACAGGTTAATTTTATAGTAAAAGTATTTTGTACAGGGTTTAAATACAATTTACAACTGAACAATACTGTGCATAATTCATTTGAATTTATCTTTCACGAGTGGTGCAACTGAAGCCATGCGGTCCACACAATGATAAATGCGAACCAGTTGTTTTATGTTTCAACACAACATTTACTCTACAAAGCGATAAATTTACGATAAAAAAGCACTATACGTTGAAATAAAGCGACATGTCGTAAATATTATGGGCGCAAAAGACTAAATAGCCAATTTTTTTTATTTGTTTACCAAACCGAACTACCCTGTATTTTTAATTTGCTCGAAAAAAAAACAAACATCTAAACTGCATAACACTACCGAATGCACACCAAAAGTCTCCCTGCATTCCATTCTCACACTATTATATAGTACACTGAATTAATGACACAAAAATTAATAAGCTAACTGAAGAGAAATTACAAAAAGTAACTTCTACTCTGTTCTCGAATGAGGCAAGCAATTTTTAGCAAGTAACTAAGTGTCCAATTTATCGCTCTTCTCATGCAGATAAATTTTGTGCGAGCGATGGTGAGTGAGAGCAAATAGTAAGTCCGCTTTCCTGATTTCGTTTTGATCCTTCGTGGACCAAAAACAACTTTGGGACCATAATTTAGTGTTGTGAAAGATAGAAATATGCTCCAGAAATATTGAAACTCAATACTTTAAGGGACTATAAGAGGTGCCCTTCTCCCTTATAGTCCCTCGATGCCCTCCTAACCTCGATTTCATGCAAACTTTCATATGTTTTCTTTTAAAATTTCGTACGAAATTGGGTTTTTAAAATTTTCATTACTACCACAGTTTTTAAGATAAAAAACAAATTTTCAGTACTTACTAATTTCGACCTGCTCTTTTCATTTCTGCCGTTTAAATTGCAATGATATTAATTTTTAACTGACTCAAACAAGCGTGATAAAAGTCTATTGGTAGTTTTTAAGAGAAATTTGAGTTTGGAGATTCTTAGAGAAGTTTGAAATTAATTTTGAAGTTAATGTTTGATAGAAAAACACCAAAGCTGCACTTGCGCATAGTCAGGAGGGACGGTTTGGTGATTGTAATCAATATTCTTTTCATTCAATAACTTATTTCGTCTCACTCACTGTCCAGAAAAATGAAGGGACAAACGCCACCTTAAATGTCAAGTTGTAAATGTTTACAACCGCTTTCAAATTGACAACCATAAACCAGTTCATACGAGGTAATTTTTGTTAATCAAACAAGTTTTGTTGCTCATTGGTTTAAGCTACCAAAAATCAAATCCAAAGGCGAAAAAAGAAAATCGTTTGAAAACAATAAATGAGGTATTAAACATGGAATCAGAAAATCTACTTTGTATTACTGTTAAAGTCGTCGACTTACGTACTGTACGTTAATATATTTGGCAGAGAGATCAGATTCAGGAAGGATACAATTCTTCGGGAAAATTTTGAATCCGGAGATTCTGAATCCAAAAAGGGATTTTTCTATACCAAAATAGATTATAAAACCGATGAATCTGCACCTGACCAGAATTCTAAGGATCGATCTGAATCCGAAAAACACGCTTTTTTATAACAACTTTATAAGATCAAAGAGGCTCAAATTTGCCAACTTATTTAAGAACAATTTAAGAACAAGCTCAGGCTGAGGTTTGATAGCTTGGAAAGAACAACTTGAGGCTGGAAACGGCAAAAAATTAAGAACAATGATGCTCGGCAAAATTTACTGGTTCTTATAAAAAAGCGTATATTGGGTTCATTATTCAGGCGTTTCTTCGAAAAAAAGGAAATGTGGCAAGCGGTTTTCGCACTAATATTATTGTTGAGTCACATTTTGGTAAAGAGAAGTGAAGGAAGATTGATTTGGCTCTAAACAGATGGAAGGTGTAGCTTTGTTAGCAAACGGTTTGACATCCGTCCATAAATTATCAACTCCAAAATAAACTTTTCAAACATTTCTAAAATTCACTAAAACAAAAATTTATCTAAAAAACAGCTTTTGCCCCACGGCCGTTTTCCGCCGCAAAAGTCTTTCGAAAAATATTTATGATTTCTCATTTACCGATCTATGTAATCACGGATGAGAATTGGAAATTTCCAAATATTCGAGCCAAAATGTCTCGAAATTTCACAAAAATGACGCGTTTTACCCCATTGCTGCCTTAAGAGCTTGTTCATCTCAAAAATTTGCCAACTCTGAGCTAGGTTTGATCATGTCAGTTTTAAAACAAATATATTTCTTAATTACATTTTTTGGAAGACGATAAAGCAAAATACATATAAAATTTAAAAGCTATCACTCCATACATAGCGAGTAACAAAAACGTAACCAATTTTTCTGCCATTTTGTATTTCATGCAGAGCATGGCAGGCCTTTTAGAATTTTTGGCAAAAACGAATCTTTGTAATCTCATTCAAGATTCGATCTTTTATTTTCCCAAAGAAATGCTCCCTTAATTTAGATTAAGATTCATAAGTAAAATAAATCCGTTTCTCCAAAACCGGCATGAATATTACTGTGTTGCCTTCGATCAAGTGACTGAAAATTATATCAAAACACTTTTTTCGGCAGTTTCACAGATATACTTTGCATTTTCAATAATTTTCAATAAAAAGAATATACTTTTGTAATACATATAATTTAAAATCAAGTTGCTCTTTATTAATTATTCAAATTTATGTTTTAAATCTCAAAATATATCATTAATTATGTTTTTCATTCCAAAGATATATTGTAAATTAAGTCTCGTAAAAAAGAAAATTTGTTTTAGATGATAAAAAAAAATTTCTTATCAAAATGAACATCATAATTTTTATGAAAGCATATAAAGATGATAGTTATCAGGTTAAATGATAGTGTAATCTCTTTATCAATTATTTTGAATTTTTGACGTGTAAACTAGTTCCGTTCGCAGTCGTTCATTTATTTTATAGAAAAATACTGTTAAGGCAACAACTCAAATTTTAAAAGGACAAAATATCTATTCAAACGTTTTGAAAAAAGGTATTTTTTGAGGAAAACTTTTTCAAGTTCCTTGTTAAAAATCGTGTATGTGTGCAAAAGTCAAAGTCAAATTCGTTGTTCTCGTATATGATATGATATAAGGAATTTTTCTTATCATAGCTTCCCAATTCACCCATGCACTTTATAATATCCTTGAATGTAGCAAATCACACCTTTAAACCTTTTGATTCCCCAAGCAATTTATCAACATCTCACTTCCCTTACATAACTCTAACAAAACAATATACAGTAGTGGTTAAAAGTAACGCAAGCGAAATACGC
The DNA here is from genome assembly GCA_026546935.2 of Palythoa grandiflora. Lineage (NCBI taxonomy): Eukaryota > Metazoa > Cnidaria > Anthozoa > Zoantharia > Sphenopidae > Palythoa > Palythoa grandiflora. Next base: position 10,892 of record JAOCPT020518500.1, read on the forward strand.
GAAGTTTCGATGGAACACGCGATATTTCAACTAGACAACGAATTTTTTGAGAAAAATTCGCGAAACTTGTAAAAACTTCGCCGAAAAAGATGCGAAATTTCGCTGAATTTGCGACGAAATTTCAACGAAATTTCTTGTAAAAACAATGAACGAAACGAAACGAATTTCGCTTGTGTTTCTTTCTACCAGTACTGGTAATGAGAACTAAGGAGTTGATCTATTGGAATGATCTGCAGAAGTTGAAAAGTAAAATTCTCCCAAAACGTTAATATGAAAAGTATAGGTGTCGGTTGGGAGAATTTATCAATACGTCATTTGTTATGTTTGTTAAAGAGCAAAATTCTCCCAAAACGTTAATATGAAAAGTATAGGTCTCGGTTGAGAGAATTTATCAATACGTCATTTGTTATGTTTGTTAAAGAGCAAAATTCTCCGTGATTGCTAATATGAAAAGTATAGGGCTCGGTTGCAAGAATTTACCGTGGACGTGTTCGGGACTTCAAGGCTTAAAAAACTAAATATCAATTAACAACGATAGATATATAGAAATAAAATCTATAACAACCAGAAGACTTGTACTAACCACTCAATGCCAGCTTTATACCTTGGAATCAATAACAATAACAACAAAAACAATAACAATAACATTTATAACAACAACAATAATAACAACAACAATGATAATAACAACAACAACAATAAGAACAACAATATCAGTACTTAACAATAACAATAACAACAATATGCTTTACTGAATTAACTTTTCAGTATTCTCGAAGCTTCTCTCTCTTATAGAGACAAAACAAAACAAAACTAACAAAAACAAACAATAATATTTTGACATATGTTCGCTAAAAGTATTAAAATGGATAAAATTATTAATAACAAATATCTGAAATTGCGCGGAGACAGAACTCGGAAAAAAAAACGAGCTCCTGATGGGAATCGAACCCACGACCTTCCGTACACTAGTCGG
>JAOCPT020518555.1:0-11867 GCA_026546935.2 Palythoa grandiflora
CCCATCCTCCTCAGTTATTCAAATTTTTTAACTGAAACTTTTATAAACTTTTTGCAGGCCCAGTGAATTGAGAATTTGAATAATCAAGTTGACGTTTTATTCTTTCACGGAAAGATTGAATTGTTTTGACTGTAAGCTTTCATTTTGTCTTTTCATTCAGTGACTTACCTGTCTTGCGTTTCTCTTTCTTGCCTTACAGATCGTCCAGGTTAATATTGTGGTGATTCTGACATTCCTTGTAGCCATTCTGTGCCTTCCACACTTCCCCTCGGTATGTAGCGCGTTGTCTTTGAAAAAACTACCGCCAAAAGCACGGAATAAGTCGCTTCTACTAAACCTCTTCAGTAGAAACGGTAACAACAGAACGCGTCGCGACACCAGCTGGCCTGGCGTCGTAGTAAGTTATAGAACTCCAGAACACAATCTTTATATGAAAATTTTATACCCCAAGAACTTAAAGATCTCAACGGATGTTATCACAGAAACCCCAGCTTATTTCACTAGAGGACATATGTACTGCAGGACAGGGTATTATTTGAGGATAAACAGCGATGGGACAGTGGACGGAACCAACCGCCAGTCTTCTCAGTATGGTAAGTTCAAAGGTGCTAGAGGCTTTAAAGTCCGCGATAGTATGTTTTTTAGCGATACCACTATCGTCATCGTCATATTTATGACTCATCATCATCATCATCTTTACATCGTCATCATCATTACTGTTGTTGCCATTATTACCATCATTATGAATGAGTTTCTATAACCATCTCAATTATCACCATTAGCATTGTCACCTGCATCATCAACATCATCACCATCATCATCATTGTCATCATAGTAATTATAAAAGTTATCATCATCAACGTTATCACCATATGATAATAGTAGTCATTATCATCATCACCATTATAATTATCATAATAACCATCACCATCATCAACGTTATCATAATCATTATCATAATCACCGTCACCATCATCATCACCATCATCAACGTTATCACCATCATCATTATCATTATTATTATTATTATTATTATTATTATTATTATCATCATCATCACCATCATCATCTTCATCATCACCATCACTCATTGTTATCATCATCACTGTCACCACCACCATCATCATCACCCTCATCATTATCTTGATCATCATCAGCAGCAGCAGCATTACCATCATCAACGTTATCATAATCATCATGATCACCATCATCATAATAACTATTATTATCATCACCATCATCAGCAGCATCATCGTTATCATCATCATCTCCACGTAATTCCACCACCGCCATTGTTATCATCAATGTCGTCATCATCAACATCAGTACACTTATCATCATTAAGAAACCCTTTTGTGTCGCAGAATCGTTTTTCCCATTTCCTCCATTTTATGCTGGCTGCCTAATCTACTTATTTGATTCTCTCAGTAATAAGCTGTACATGTACTGGTAGCAGTATGGTCTACATATTTAAATAACGCTTTAGTTGCTACAACATCACAGTTAAAAATCTTCGGCTAGCAATGATACTTGGTGTAATATATTTTATAACTTTCGGCGTATTTTTCAATCAACGCTTGGCATTTATCAGTGAGGAAGGATTACCGTTTAGCATTTTCCCACATAATGTAAGTTTTTGTAACGATGTAAAGAGATATAGTTATCTACTTATTCAGATTGCGTTTAAAAAATGTTTGTTAAATGAAAAACGTCACAAGCTTAAGCTTTAGCTAAAGCACATTTCCTAAAATTCAGCCACCAATTGCTTGTTGCTATTATTTATATCGAACGCTAAATTCAAATTATCGAGGAGTGAAATGAATTGCTTTCAGGAACATTTTAGAGGTATAGACACGTTTTTATAAGAGCAGCTTTATAAAAACGAGACTCCAATTAATTGGCCGAAATTTAAGAGCAAGCACAGGTTGAGACTCGATAACGAGGACCGTTTTTTTCTGTTAAAGAATTGACTAAAACTCGTAACAATTTAACTTGGCATCAGAACACAAAATACAAAAAGATTTACTGTAAATAAATCTGAGGTAAGACTGTTCAACAAACAATGAAGATAGTTCGCCTATAAATACAGCCGTACAATGCATGCAGGTGTGGTGCCAGGTGCTATATCTTATTAAAAATAGCGTGGGAAAAGTAAAAGCTTCAAGTTCTCAAACAAAACAATTATTTGTCGACGGAAAGTGGGCGTCCGTGTATAGCTACAATGACAAGTCACGAAAAATAATCTTAAATCTTGTTTTGGTGGAATGTTAAATCCGGAGTATAACAAATTATCAAAGTGCAAGAGGAATATTGAACTATGTTTAACTGACAGACGATGACAAATTAAGATTTAAGAAAAATGATTGAAAAATTAATTTAGACGTCAACTAGTGTTTTTTAGCGCATTTTTAAACAAGTTTAGTTCTTAAAAGAAACGACTAGAAGTTTAAAATACTTCGTAAAAAATGTCATTCTGAAACAAGGTTGAATCCTCAGTTGGTTCAAAATAAATTGAAAGAGTGCATGAAAGGATTTGTTCATATTATAACACCAATCATTTCTATTCTTGAAGACGAACAAAGTATATGGTTAATTTATAGGGTTTCATCAACTGATTTAAAAGTTAGAGTGGATAACATCAATCAATTTTACTCGTCAAGAAAAACGAAATGAATGCATGGTCACATTATTGGTTTTCAACAACTGGTTCAAAAGTTAGAATGAATAATACCAATCACTTCTACTCTTCAAGACAAACAAAATGAATGGTCACTTTATAGGGTTTCATCAACTGGTTCAATAGTTAGAATGAATAACGCCAATCATTTCTACTGTTCAAGACAAACAAAATGAATGGTCACTTTATAGCGCTTCATCAGCTGCTTCAAAAATTAGAATGAGTAACATCAATCATTTCTTCTCTAAAAGACAAACAAATTAATGGTCACTTTATAGGGTTTCATCTGCTAGTTCAAAAATTAGAGTAACACCAACCGTCGCAGAAAATTTCGTCAACTGTTTGAAAGTCGTTATAGTGCTAATAAATGTTTGTTTATGCGAAATCAGGTTTTAGCGTTTTAAGGTTAAAAAGTTAATAAAGCAGCCATCGATAACTGAGGAACAGAGCTTTTGATAAGAGTACGTTTATATTTTTTAAACTGTTATGAATTTGGTAAATTAAACGAAGTCTTAAAACGGAAACGGCATCTAGATGTAGGTGTAAGGTTGCCATGAAACATAGTTAGCGGGACGCGTTAGCAATTAAAAATGACAACACAGACAACTAACACGACAACCTTTTGCCAGGGATGGAAGGGGAAGGGGGGGCGAAATTGGTGTCATGTTTTACGTATATACGTGACGTAAGAAGTTTTCCCGCAATAGGACGTACATTATTTTACGTGCGCCATGTTATTTCCGCCCATTCAATGTTCATACGTAACGTAAGAATGTTTTCGGCCATTACAACGTACAAACGTGACGTAAGAATACTTCCCGCCATTACGACGTATATACGTGACGTAAGAAAATTTCCCGCCATTACGACGTTCATACGTGACTTAAGACATTTTCCCGCCATTACGACGTACATACGTGACTTAAGAAATTTTCCCGCCGATAACGGACGTACTTAATTACATAACGTGCGAGTTTTCCCTGCAGTAACACGTACATTCATGGGATGCAAGTATTTCCCGCAATACGACATGGGAATTTTTACCACCAATATGTATGCAAAATCCCGCAAAACAGAACTGGGGTATTCAGAAGCTGGTCGGCTTAATCCCTAGACTAGAGGTCAAAATTTTAAATCATTTCCTTCATCGCGGAGTGACTGATAAAAAGTATTGTCAACTGCAAAATCGCACCTCAAACTATAGTAAGATCTTTTTGATCAATTTTTCCAAGAGAGGGAGCGTTTTTTTTTTTAATTTTCTTCTCCTTTGTCGTTCCTGGCGCATTGCCTGTAGCGTTTTGTTGAATAGAGGTTATTTATATTAGAAAATGATTTTTGTTGGTTTTGAAGCTGTTTGCAAACTAACTTTCATTTTTATGTTGTAGTAAATTTAAAATTCTATTCTGTCAGCACGCGACTGTTGATGATTCAGGACGTGAAAACAAGTCGTTATTTAGCAATCACTGATAAAGGAATGCTGGTAGGAAGTGTAAGTATTTTTACCAACTAGCCGTAAAACTAACTGTTAGTTAAACCTTTCGTCTGATGTGGACAAAACATTGATTTACAGTTTATCATTTAAATCATCAAAAGTGCATTTAAATACTTTCAGTTTAGAGTTTCTCACGGCTATTTTCCAACAAATGTTTATTTAAATACATCCGAAATATAAAAAACATTCATACATTGTGCCGAGAGGAGGACACACTTAAAGCTAAACTCTGATCACGTCATCGTAGAAAGCCAAGAAAAAAATCTTTGGCGGTGCTTTTATGATCTGTTCCGACCAATGTTTAGTAATTTGCAGTTGACAAGTTCAAGATGAAAATGTATTAGCTGAGTATTTTGAGTTTTGAGACATTTTAGATATACAAAAAATGGACTAAAAGCACGTAATACAACACTGTGAGTACGTTCCTCTGGTAAAATCTAATATGAACCTCAAAATTAATTTTTAAACTTCTCAAAAATTCCCAGTCTCCAAAACTCAAATTTCTCTTAAAAACTACTAATTGCAAAACTCGTTATCTTCTCCCTTAAAACTCATAAATCAATATGCTTCCTTTTCGTTAAGTCTGTAATCGCATGATTGGATTTTCAAAATTTCAAAGTATGAACGGTGATATCAAAACTGTCATTAAAACTGAGTAACCAAAAAGTGGCTTTGGAGAGAGGCGCCCCTTAATATATCTCTTGTCACTTATCGTACGAAGTTGTCAAAATTAGGACTACGATTTATTAGTTTTGTCAGTTTGTAATTAACAATGTATCTGAAAACCTTTATTAACCTAATTTAGTTGGTGCAAAGTTAAAGTGAAGGAGTACGGTAAGACTGATATCGCCGGAAAAAGTTTGGAGTATGCTTTCAAAGTTTTATGCATTAGCCCTACACATTTTTTGACAGTTCTTGCACAAATACCGATTTCATGTTGACCTCTGACCTCTTCCGGACGTAACTGACAAGCCGGACGCTTAAGTCTGGGGAGTGATTTCGAATCTTTGCGAACATCTTGGAAGTTAGAGGAAACGTTTATTTCTTAAGATAACTCACGCAAAGTTTGTCAAAAGTTGCGAAAGCCAGGCTGTGATAAAACCGCACTTGTCGCGCCGATGCAAGTTCATGTCGTTAGTGATTCGGCCAAATATCGAATATCCAATTTGGAAAATCGCGAAATTTCCATGTCGCGAAAATTTCATGTATTTTATTCAATTGTTTAGATATTTATTTGTTTAAATTGTATGTACTTCACATTTTAATATAACTCTTTTCATCTTCTAGACACGACCGTCATTAAATTCTGTGTTTCTGGAAACACATGAAAAGAATCAATACACCACATATACTTCCTACAAGTTCCGCCATCGTAACTGGCTGGTTGCAATAAAAAGAAATGGCAAAGCCAAGCGGGCGCAGGCTACGGGAATTGGTCAGCGTTCTACACAATTCTTAGTGCGATTCTCACATACATAGTTTACTAAGTTTGGAACAAATTCTTTATCCCATTTGATGGGGAGGGAGTGAGGTGAGGGAAATAGGTAGATAAAAAGATCTGGGCTAAAAAAATTATTTATTTGTAAAAAGAGTTTAACTGAAGTTTGGATTAACAGTGGAATAGACTAATGAATGATAGTTGGTGAAGCTTTTCAAAACTTGTAGGGGGAGGGACGAGGGATCTTATGATGCACAAAAGCAAGTGCAAACGCTGACAAAAATCTTGTTCCCAGTCTTATCCCTACCAGCTTCAAGGAATATTCCTGGGAACAAAATGGCGCAAACTAGAGTCTTCCAGATTGCCTTTGGTCTAGATCGCTGAAAAAAAAAAATTTGAAGTCTGAACAGTAACTCGAGTGTGTGTATTTTTGAAATTGATTCCTTTTTCAAAAATAATTCTGTGACAAATATTTTTGCCAAACGTATTCCTTTGCATATGAATTATGCAAAGTCAGGTCGCGAGAGTTGAATAACAGCCTTTATTTATAATGACGTCACAAGGACATCTGCGTGAGTTGTGGTGGTGAATTGCGTTGGGCGATTGTGGGAGCTTTGACTTTGTTTTGACTTTTCACAGTTCGGCACAGGGTTCGCACGCGCCTTGAAAGTCCTTGAATCTGAAAATAAAAAGTCAAGGCCTTGAAAGTCCTTGAAAATTGCAGTCAGTGCTGGAAAGTCCTTGAAATTTGTAGCTAATTTCATCCAACCTAGATTCTAGAGTGCCTTACATGAAAATATATACTACTGGCAGAAACGTAGCAACACGTAATAGTAAAAGAACAAATAAAAACGATTAATCCTTTGATTTTGCAGTGCGCGTAAACCTTGAAAAACGAAAAATACGTCCTTGAAAGTCCTTGAAAAGTCCTTGAATTTTTAGTCCAAAACAGCGTACGAACCCTGTATGTTGGTGAAAGCGATGATGACGTGCTGCTAAGGATGACGATGACGATGATGATGATGATAATGATAATGATGGTAACAACGATAACTATGATGGTGATGACGATGATGATGGTAACGATGGTAACAACGATAATTATAATGGCGATGATGATGATGATGATGGATTGTGGTGTAGAATTTGTTAGGGTGATGAAAATGAACACTGAAATGGGCATGGTAATCGTGGTATTATAGATTTTAATTGTGAAGGTGACTGAGTTCATTTCCGAATGGGGCTGTATCTGAAGATGGTGATCGTTTAGTTGATAAAGGTGTAAGCAATTTATTTCTCTATGCAATAGAAAATTAAAACCGGCGTGTTACAAATAACTTCATGAATAAAATGTTGAGTGTAATCTTTCTACGGCAACTTGTACATGATGACAACGATGATGGTAATGGTCATGATAATGATGAAGAAGGCAATGATGAAAATTATGATGGTTATGATATGATGCTTATGATGATGATGATGATTATGATGATGATGGTGCTGATGGTGATGGTGACGGTGATGGTGATGGTGATGATGATGGTGATGGTAACATTGACGGTAATGATGATGATAATGGAATGGTGATCGTGATGGTGATGATGTAGTTGATGATGTAGATGGTGATGATGATGATGATGATAATGATGGTGGTGGTGGTGATGATGTAGATGGTGATAGTAATAGTTATGATGGTAACAGACGATGGTACTGGTCAGGTGAATTATTTCAAAGCAAATCAGAAGTTGAATATTGTCTTTGATACAGGAATCGCGTGGTGGCCGTGTTTGTTCAAGGACCGGCTTGGCAGTTCAAAGGATGGCCCTGGCTTCTGCCTGACAACTCGCCAGTCGATATTTTCACTAAGAGTAAGTCTGAATGAAAGGCAATTGATCGTTACTATTAGTCTTCGTGTAGGAAATTCAGTATTACATACGTTTTGTACCGTGAAGAAATTTGGTTCAAGCCTTCGTGTCTTGTTTTGCTACAGTTAAAGCCTACCATTTGAAGTACGAAGATATGAAGACTGATCCAAACGTTCAAAACTGGGACGTGCAAGTTTTAAATGTAAGTTTTGCATAGAGGTTTAGTTTAAAAAAAACGTGAAAACGCGGCGCTATTGTAAAATACATGGGTCACACTGCTAGAATTCTTTCAAATTAAAATTTTAAATTTTTCTCTGGACAGTGCCCTGGGTAACTCCTTGAATTCTTTTCTAACTGCCTCAACTCCTGGAAATCTCCTTAAATTTATCAAATATTTAGCTAAATCGGAGGCATATCATAAACCTTAAGCTGTTAACTGGTTTATAAATTGTTAAATTTGTAAGTGAATGCGAGAAAATTTACAATAATATTATAATTGGTTACAGTCCTCGAATTTTAGATTTTATACCTTGGGAAACACCTTCACAGTTTGTATTTATCCAAAGAATACGATCCCTGTTGTTACAAATTAATTTGTTTATTTCTTGTCAAAAAGAAGCTTGATTTGGATATGCAGTGGTCCAAGGTTGCCCGATAAAATGTGAAATAGTTCCAAAAGGCCAGTTGGTTACATTCATATAACGCTTATCAAACTAGTACCCAGGCTCTTTCCTCAGGGTAGAGCCTGTGCGAGGTTGGAGCTGGTTCACGCTGGGTAAAAAAGAATCAACTATGTGGGAGGGGCAGCAAAGACAGAAATTGCCCATGGGACAACAATGATAATTTATGGAAATGATGGAAATCACAAAGTGTAAACTGCTGTAAAACATGGTATGCTAAACCTACGCCACTGCCTCGACAAAAATGAATATTATGGAGCGGTTGTACAAAACACATATAGTGGCAACAGTTAAAGTTAAGAAAGCACCTCCCACATATTTTATATATACATACATACCTTTTTTCACCAACTCAGGTGACTAGCCACAACCAGGGCCTTTCTTTCTCCTGAGAAAAGATTCAAGTACAAGTTTGCACCCATATGTATCACATATGACAAATTACCATCTTAATTTTCCAAAACTTTGAAGCTCAGTTAGAAGACCATCGGCGATTCTATTCCAGAGATAGTTGGTTCAAATGTTACCAGGGGCAGAGATTTTTCTCTTTAGGCTCATTTCATTGCCTAAGGATATCGCTGAAAAGGAACTCAATAAGGCGGTTTACAATAATTCAAGTTTTTTTCAGATAAATAATTTTGGATAGTTTGATGAAATAAATTGAAGGCATTCATCTTTCAGATTCCTTGACTAGTTGTTGCTGTAAGGAATTTTTTTTAGAAATTTATTAAGAGGCATCGCTGATTAATTATAACTACCATACAATTGTGGTGACACCTATTGATCTATCCAACATTGTAAATCATCTGTTGGTTTGCTTGGTAGTAGATGTGTAAATTCAAGCATGTTCTTTACTTCCTCTTATATCCAGATAAGTCGCAACAAGAGGCATCTCGACAAAGCGTCCATCCTGAAGTTCTGGGAAATTCTTGACAAGTAAGTAAAACTCAAAACGAATAAGTAAAGAAAAACAGAAAACCGTTTTGCGACGTTGTATTTGTGTCTCGATGGCAGTACTTATGACTTTGGCGTTGATAATGACCATGACCATGACTATTACTAGGATAGCCATGGCTTTGATTATGGTTATGATTACGGTTATGGTTATGATTACGGTTATGGTCATGATTATGGTTATGGTTATGATTATGATTATGGTTATGATTATGATTATGGTTATGGTTATGATTATGATTATGGTTATGATTATGGTTATGGTTATGGTTACGATTATGGTTATGAATATGGTTATGGTTATAATTATAGTTATGGTTATGATTATGGTTATGATTATGGTTATGGTTATGGTTATAGTTATGGTTATGATAATGATTATGGTTATGATTATGGTTATGATTATGATTGTGGTTATGGTTATGATTATGATTATGGTTATGGTTATGATTATGGTTATGGTTATGATTATGGTTATGGTTATGGTTATGGTTATAATTATGGTTATGGTTATAATTATGGTTATGATTATGGTTATGGTTATGATTATGGTTATGGTTATGATTATGGTTATGGATATAATTATGGTTATGGTTATAATTATGGTTATGGTTATGATTATGGTTATGGTTATGGTTATAGTTATGGTTATGATTATGGTTATGATTATAATTATGGTTATGGTTATAATTATGATTGATATAATAATAGTAGTAATAATAATAATAACGGTATATTTTCAGAACCTCCGCAGATATGGCTCTGTCTACAATTATAGTAATTAATGACAGTAACTGCTACTGGGAGGACTTTAACTGTGTTTGTGATTATCTCTTTGACTATAGCTGTGACTTTGACTTTTACTGTAACTTTGACTATGACGATGACTGTAACTATGACTACATTGGCTGACTGACCGTGACGCTGACAATGTGACTACGTTACTACGTGAGCAATTTCTATAATGAATTCTTAACTATGACTTTGTGATTGTGCCTGTCTCAGAATCTATTAGTATATGATCGTGTTGCTGTTAGTATTAACAATGATGTGGCTGTGATTAGTATTAAGAAAACAAGTTGAAATTAGATGATAACTTTTTTTATATTTCATGTTAGTTTAACACGACATTACTTTTTTTTCCTTTGCAGATTTATGATCAAGACGAAGTCAAATCTTCGATTTTAGTCGAATGGGTGCATGAATTCAGCAGCCTGTTTATCAGTTTGAAGATTCCCAAGTCTCGTCGCTGGTGGTTGTCGTCAATAACATGATCATATACCACGGGCTAACCGTATTTTCTCTCATTCGTTGAGAAAAAGAATCGAGAACTAATGTGTCAAAACTTTGAAGTTCAGTCAGTTCATTTTCTGACTGTTTTCATAGAAACTGCCAATTCTTGTTAGTCAACTCTTCATACACTGGCGGTAATTCATTGAACTCACAGCCATATGAAAATGATCTGGATGATTTGGCAACTAATGAATTAGACTAATAGGCTGCGAGAAAATTTCTGCTTTTTGGGAATGCAGAAACACAATTTACAACCCAAATTTTTGTAAATAAGACCACGGTTTTATAACTGTTGAGGTCGTTTTTGTCTTAAGGTGCCGCACCGTCCCCTCAAAAGCGCAATGACAATCAAGTTAACACACAGTCGTGTATCAGTCCCGTTTCTGCCGAACGTCGAACTTTTAACGTGCCAATTCTAATGTCAATGAAAGAGAACAGTAGAATGTGTTTATTAGCAATAGGTTCTGGCACGTGAAAAGTTCGGCGTTTGAAATGGGCCTAACACAAATTATTTCCAAAACACACAAAAAAACTAAATGACATAAAGGTGTTTGCCATAAAGTCCGGGTAGTAGTTACGTACAATATGCATTACGGGTTTCGTACAGAAATGTATGCAAATCCAAAAAACTTCTAGAAAGTAAATCTAGGGATGGCGTTAACGTAGAAATTGTGCATTTTTACGGAAGGAGTTCCACAAAAAAATGCATTTCGCAATTTGGCGGGCGTTCCTTTTACACAAACGTTAAATCAGCTCGAAGCTCCCTCTTTATGCCTAATTTGTTTTGTGAAAATATAACAGCCATTACAATACAAATGGGTTTGAAGTATATTTTAAGATTTCCCTAAACTGCCATTTTTGGTCGCATGCAGAAGAAATGAAATTCACGGCGATCGATCAGGCTGCAGGTTGACTTTGTACGGTACAATTTTTGTTAAGCACCCGAAATAAAGCAGCTGCCAGTGTAAATAGAGACCTTTAGTTGTGAGGAGGGCGACGTTAACAATGATGTTAGACAACAATAGTAAATACAATAACTGCGTGCTGGAATACATCGAGCTGAGCGGATGCACAAAGTAATCACTGGAAACAAAACGTGAAAAGACCTTTTTTGGAGTTCTTGGGATGACGAGGACGTGAAAACAAAAATGTTCTCAGCATTTCATTGCCTTCAAGGAGGTTCAACATATAATAGTTTTCTGTTCACAATGCTTGACGCATGCAGAGAAAACAAAACTCCAATGACCCGCAGAAAGAAGTAAACAGCAAATCAGAAATATATTTTTTGTGAGCCGTCTTCGTAGCTGCTTTTAAAAGGTCTCCAATGAATATCGTGGAAAATCTGACTAGAAAATAGTCGGGACCCCTTGAAAGGGGTAGCGAATGGTAAATCCGAGACGCCGAGATGGCCTTTTTAAAATCCGAGCCCGAGACTTTAGAAAGCAATGAATAATCCGAGACCGAGACT
>JAOCPT020518657.1:0-11864 GCA_026546935.2 Palythoa grandiflora
CTCTAGTGATTCTACATCACCTAACTTCAGTTTACTGATAACGAGCTCAATGTGTTATAACAGTGACATCACAGACATCACATCTCCCTAGTGATTCTACATCACCTAACTTCAGTTTACTGATAACGGGCTCAATGTGTTATAACAGCGATATCACAGACATCACATCTCTCTAGTGATTCTACATCACCTAACTTCAGTTTACTGATAACGAGCTCAATGTGTTATAACAGTGACATCACAGACACCACATCTCCCTAGTTATTCTACATCACCTAATCTCAGTTTACTGATAACGACCTCAATGTGTTAAAAGTTTTGTGGTAATTTTTTCACCAATTAACTTCTCATTGAGGCAACTTGCGATCATCATTGTCAATATTATCATCACTTTCATCATCGTCCTCATCATCATCATCGTCATCATCATCGTTAACATCATCATCATCATCGTCATTATTGTTATCATCACTTTTTTTACTGTCATCATCAGAATCACCATCGGCCGTGGCTGAGATGTCGCTCACATTGTATCCCCGGCAGTCGGGGTCAGTATCAAATCCCAGTTCCGAGATAAATATGGATTGAAATGACTCTTGGAATAACTTGCCAGTACGCGAGACGCATCTAGAGCAGCAGCTGTGAGATCAGTTCTTGTTTGATTTAAACAGCCGCGCACGCCTCTGAGAGACGAATAATTGGTTTGGTCATGTGACCGTAGATTTGCTCAAGGATACCAATTTTTCGCGGTGTTTTTCATCTCTTATGTTTAGAGAATTTGTTTTTAATGGATCGCTTGGGTGTTTGAGTATTTGTAAAAGCGATTGAATATGAAAGAGATGTCATTTTGAAGTAACCTTGACGAATGCTAAAGGCTGATTTTTACGGCTAGTTAAACATAGATGAGAATATTGAATAGGTATTTTTATAACTTCACGTGTAAACAAATACCTGGTATTTAAAGCGTTTCTTGTTTTGTTTTTCGCTTTTGTAGTAATATATTTTACGAAAATGTTGACGCTGAAATTGGCGACATTTTGAGAATATGTGAAGAATATAACCACATAATATATTTTTGCTTGTTGAAAACGACATGCATAAAAAGTTTAAATTTAACTTTGTTTTACCCTTGAAAAGTATTTTGAATTCTTTTCTATTTTTCTGCATTGCTAGATAAGTATCACGTGATCTGGTTTGTTTGTTTAGTGCAAATGTGCCACTAACATGATACTGGTATTTTTTCGTGAATTTTTTTTTTGCATAATAAGAAAGAACAAAAATTGTTGTGTTCGGTCGTTATTTCGGCCTTTGAGTGGCATTTTAAATTCGCGCCTTGTTGATTCATAAACGCGTGTCTTTGGGACTGGGCTTTGGGTTATGACGTCATTTCCCGATCAGCGGGTTAGAATAGCGCAGTTTACTGCAAAAAGCAGGGTTTTTTCAATATTTTTTGTGTTCGTCAAAGTTTTATGGATAGCTTTGTTAATCCCTTTTTGTAAATTTTAGACATCGGTGTGGAATGACGTTATAAGCCCAGTTCCCTGACAATGTGTTTATGAACCAAGATCGGCCGAAATGGCTCAAAATTTTTGCTCTTTTGATAAGCATTGATTTTTTTAATAAATGACACTTTGACCAAAATCAAAAGTTTTTTATGCAAGAATCGAAAATTTTATGACGAGTAATTTGAAGCATAAAATTGAAAAAAAGTGTCCTGTTTTACTTTAATTCCTACTGCAATACTTTATTCTGCAATTCCTAAATATTTAAGAATATTTATTTTACAAGGCTTTGCAACACTAAAAATATTCAATCTATGCATGATAATATTCTTTTCTATATATAAAAGAGTGCGGTGTGTATAGTATGAGGTTTTTATAGTAATCTAAAAAATAAATTCTTTCAATAAGTATCTTTGAAAGAGTCCATTCTAGAGCATTTTTGTTTAAAACCGCATTCACATCGATGCGTGTAGTCCTTTTGCCCGTGCTAAGACGCTGAGCATTTTCCGCGGAATCGCATCAATTTGAAAATGTTCTCAAAAGCGGTTCCAAATGAAAACGTATACCGTATTTCCTCGAATAATTTTTCATGATTTGGGTGGGGCGTTTATTCGAGGGCGGCGTTTATTTGAAATGTTGTTTATTTTTTTAAACAACCAACCGTAACTTTACTTTAAAAAGTAGAAAAAATGATACAGTTCTTTGTCTGAGTGTACCAATTAAGCCTTACAGTTTTAAATCTACAACTTGTTGCGCTTGGAAACGCGAAAGAAATCAGATAAATTCGATGTTGCGAATTTTTGTCTGTACCTTTCAAACTTAAAAACAGCTTCGCTCTGCGCTTGTAAAAAGCGAACGTCATAAATTCGATGTTTCAATTTGTTGTCGTTTCAGGGAGCGGCGTTTATTCGAGGGCGGCGTTTATTAATAATTTGGCTCTCAGGTGCTTCGTTTATTCGAGGGCGGCGTTTATTCGAGGAAATACGGTACGTTTCGTCTTCGTATTGCATATTGATAGTCGCAAACGCATCGAGATGAAAAAGCTGATGATGTCATTGGCTTCATTTGAGTGGTACCCAGGCTTCGCGCCGTCCATGCGAAATCAACTCATGGCGCAACCTCGTTCCCAGGGCTCGAATGGACCCTTGGAATGAGGTTGCCAGAGTACTTTCTCTCGACGGGGAGGAAAAGGTAAGGGCCCTGGGAACGAGGTTGCCCATGGCGTCTCTTTTGAGCTTGTGCACATTGTTTTGCTTACGTCACACATACCCTATTGAGCTATTCGAGCGTTTTAGCATTTTACTGTGGACAGTTGAAAACGGTATAAAAACGGTAGTGTGGACACGGATCGATCGATGTGCTTTCGATGTCACCGAAGATGGAGCCAAAATGAAAAAAAAACAAACATTAATATGGACAAGGCCTCAGACGATTTCTTGGAGTGTTTCTTAAATTTTGAAAGTTTGGTAAGAATAATATTACAGTTTTGTAAAATTAGCTGTAAATCATGCAAATGGACGGAATATATAAGGAATACATGAAATATACTGTACCAAGGATAGTTTTTTTTAAAATATGATGTTAATTCATAGAGTTAATATAATGAACTAAGTAATCCTATTAGTGTGCCTAATGTGTACCTTAACAGAATATTTAATTAAATAAAAACCATTCCACATGCAGGTCTTGCATTATAGTCTCAAAAATTTCTTATCTCCGGTAGTGTTAAGCGGATGAGAGTCATTTACTCCCCCTGGACGGGACACTAATCCTTCGCAAGTTAGCCCCCAGCAGAAGCTGGTACTCATTTTACCGACCTCGGGAGGGTGGAAAGCCGAGTCAACTTTGATGGAAGAGGTCACAAAATGCTCAACATTCGGCTAGCCGGGGGTTGAACCCGGGAACTTGTGGTTGGAAGGCAGAGATCTTACCACTGCATCAACCACGCCGCCTTAAAAGAATATTAAAATTGCTGCCATACCAGTCATGTTCACGATTCCTGGGGATCTAGAATGTTGTGGCGGGGGGCTCGACGTGAGCGCCGAAGGGACGCGTTGATACGCATTTTGGCAAGGTTTCATGCTGAGCCGTGGTTTGAACCCGGCACCTTGTGGTTAGAAGGCAGAGATCTTACTACTGCGCCAACCACGCCACCATTATGAGTTCGGAGTTATAGGGACATCAAAGGGCAAGTTTCGGGTATTTTTCACTTTCTTTTCTCTTAAGAAAATAAATTATAGATATTCATGACTTATAAAAAAATAACTGAAAACAAACGATGGAAAAAGTTTTAACTGACCGCAATTTACTGTTAAAAGTTCGCAATCGTGAGGCGGAAGTGAAACGGCTGGTTTCAGATGTCACGATCTGTGACGTCACAAGTGTGGAACTTTTTTGGGAAAAGAGTCAAGCAGATTATTACGACAGTTCCTGAACTATTTTCATCGTTTAGGTCATCAAATTTTGATTCCCCTGAGCTGCTCCATTCACTATCCCACACGCTATCCGTTTTAGGTTATTTCTACATGTATGTACCACATTTGTGATGCTATTGGTAACGAAAACGAAATCTTGGTTTTTGCTTATGGATGCGTGACTTTCATGATTGTCATGTTTTTCATTGCTCGAAAACCCCGTTAAAAAGTGGATTTGATGCAAAATAATGATCGAAACAATTTTTTATGTGGCAAAATGTTTACGTGAAGAAATTTCTTTTGTAGTCCGGGACTTTCCCTTTATGAAACATTTTAAACTGCAAAAACTACCCCAACTCTGCTCCACGGTTTGGCCAGAACCAACACGCATGCGTACAACCGGCTTCACCCGTGTTTCCCTTAAGCAACGAGGACGGCGCCGCTGACGGCTGGGGGATTTGTTTAGAAGTGGAATAAAGCCCCATTTCCACTTCATTCACAAAGCGTAAATCGCATGCGATCCTTTGTTTTAAATTCGCATGCGAACCTTCGCGTTGCGATTTTGAACAGTTCGCTATGTTTGATTTTTTGCGAACGTTCGCATGCGAATGAAAGTCGCATGCAATTTGCTAATTGCGAATGAAGTGGAAATCGACCTTTAGTCAACTTCGAGACAAATCCCGCAGCCGTCAGGGTCGCCATCCTCGTTGCATCCTCGGAAAGTCCCGGACGACAAAAGAAGTTTTTTCACGTAAACATTTTGCCACATAAAAAATTGTTTCGATCGCTATTTCGCATCAAATCCACTTTTTAACGGGGTTCTCGAGCAATGAAAAGCGTGACAATCGTGAAAGTCACGCATCCATAAGCAAAAGCCACGATTTAGTTTTCGTTACTAGTGAAGTAGACATTTTGCCACATAAAAACTGTTTCGATGACTATTTCCACTTTTTAACGGGGTTTTCGGGCAATGAAAAGCGTAAACCTGAATTCTAAGCGCGAAGCAGTCCGCATAGTCTGGGGGGCATACTCCCCCAGAAAAGTTTTCAATTCAGGGCCTACAAAATGGCCAGAAATGCTCCCATTTTTGTTAAAGCAGCTTCAAATAAACAAGCATTCTTTTGTCTCCGCGACTAGTGTTAAAAAATATACAACCCAAGGTTGCCATAGCGATGAATCCCCAATAATAAAGTCACACTCGGTTTAAGGTTACCGTATACCTTCAGGGGTGTTTTGCGTCAAAACGATACAGCGCACCTGTTTTAAACCGTAGATACCTAAACCCATATATCAAATTAAAGCTTATAGAATGGGCTTTCGAACTAGATTAAAAATTTTGAATTAAAATAAATCTTCAGATTTTTTATGTTCTCAAAAGATAAGCGAAAAAATCGCCTTTCGAAAATTACAAGTCCCAGCGATTATTGATATTTAATGATTTAATCAATCCGCCAGTTTCCATACCGACAGTGCTAAAAAACGTGTCTGCGTTTTTTCATATTCAGTTGCAGAGAAAAGTTATGGCGCTTTTTCGAATTAGGGTTAAAAAAAGTCTTGAGACCGTATAAAAATTGCTCTTAAACAAAAAATTTTTCGAAAAACAAAAAACGCAGACACGTTTTTGTTCTTCATATATTGAAGAAGCTACTGTACAAATTTTAGGGAAAACGAATTCCCTGTCACTTGGAACTCTCGAAAGGTGATTTTGTCGCTCGTTTCTAGAGAACGTAAAAAAATCTAAAAATTCATTTTAATTCAAACTTTTTAGTACAGTTCGAAAGCTAGCTCTATAAGCTTTAATTTGATATATAGGTTTAGGTATCTACGGTATAAGACAGATGCGCTGTATCGTTTTGATGCAAAACACCCCTGAAGGTATACGGTAACCTTAATGGCAATCACAATTTATTTCTTGATTACTGTCACTCTCATGACCATAATCATCGTCATCATCATCATCATTATCATCATCATCACCACCATCATCATCACCTTCATTATCACCATCATCGTCATCATCATCATGGTTGCCATCGTCATAGTTTTCATCATCATCATCATTTTCATCATCATCATCACTAACATCATTATCACCATCATCATCATCACCATCATCATCATCGCGATCATCACCATCATCATCGTCATCATCATCATCATCACCATCATCATCGTCGCGATTATCACCATCATCATCATCGCGATCATCATCACCATCATCATCATCATCACCATCATCATCATCGCGATCATCACCATCATCATCATCATCATCATTATCACCATCATCATCATCGCCATCATCATTATCACCATCAACATCATCATCATCACCATCATGATCATCACCATCATCATTATCACCATCATCATCATCACCATCATCAACTAAGTTTCCACTACCACTATTAATCAACTTCTTTTTCATCATACACCAGCACCACTACTATTATAAGTCACCTTTATCATTCCCATCACTAACTTTACAATCACTACCACTTTACCAATCACTTTCACCACTAGGACCAAATTGGGTACCACTGTCACTGCAATTGTCATCATCAATATCACTATCGTCAATATCACAATGATTATCATCATCACCATCATCATCATCATTAACATCGCCATTATCATTGTCATCATTATCATCATCATCATCATTATCATTACCATGCGTTCAGTTTAATTGAGAATTTTCTCTTTCCCTTCGCATGAAATTTTTAACTGTGTTGTAATGAATTCTAATTCATTCGTTTGCTTCCTTAGATGGTGACAATTATCTTCCTGTATCGTCTCACTCGGATTATTATGACACAGACGTTCATCCACGAACAAAACCTTTGGGTGGTGACCAGACCAGGTCACACAAGGTGCCCGGCAGAGTGCAGGTTTGTTAATTCAGACCAAGTGATGAGAAAAACTGATCTAATCTATGTGTAAATTAGTAGCTAAAGCCAAGCTAAATCCTTTCACAAACCTAAGGGGCCCATTGGAACCGGTGCTTATCTCCAGTTTCTGTAGTTAAGCGGATGAGAGTCATTGACTCCCCCTGGATGAGAGTCATTGACTCCCCCCGGATGAGAGTCATTGACTCCCCCTGGATGAGAGTTATTGACTCCCCCTGGATGAGAGTCATTGACTCCCCCTGGATGAGAGTCATTGACTCCCCCTGGACGGGACACTAATCCGGACAAAAAACTCGTTACTAGTCCTTTTGACCGGGGATCTGGACACTTGATTAATTTCACGCTGGCACTGTATATTTACAAAAGAATAGGAAGCTGTCTTGCGTTGTTCGACAGCAATAAGAGACGAACCCTTGTTTTTCTGGAGGAAGGGGAGGGGGGAGGGTATGAGCAATTATCAAGTTCAAACATTTGTTTCTGTAACTACAGTCATGCAAACATATATTTTTTTATCAGGCAGCGGTTTCGCAAACAAGTTTTCAAACATATCATCATGGTTCATTATGAGACAATGTGCTTGCAAAGATTTTATTTTTTTCTTGAAACTTGTTTAAACTCTTTATTTTAGTGTTTCACGCTTTGCAAACAATGCCTTTTCGAAATTTTCCTCCCCCCCCCCTCCCCCCACAGAAAAATGACGTTTCGTGTCCTGAATTAATTCCTTGCAGGTAAAACTTCTCTTTGATGAGGATGCAAACAACTTGAATGTGTCCGTGGTAGGAGCAGATGGCCTGGAGCCGAGGGAGGGGAATATTTCTCCCAATCCCTATGTGAGAATATTCTTCCTGCCAGACCGAAGGTTGGTAAATTCACTGGGTCAAAATGTTGAGTACCCTTCTTTATTATCATAATTACAATTTCCTCAAATCTGATTGGCCCATTCTGAACTCTATGTGAAATTGTCAGCGGAGTTGCGATAATGTACGCGTCAGGCCAATTGCTAATGGCAACACCACTGCAACAGTAACAAAATGGCTGACAAAAGGATTTTCTCTGTCCATTTGATTCAGATTTTAAATAAATCAAGACAGCGAAGAATGCAGCGACAGCGAATGATGGCTTTTCTTGTCAGGTGGAGAAATATGTGCCTAAAGCTGGCGTTACTGACCGCTCTACTTGCAGTAACGAAGTGCCGAAGGCTGCATCGCAGCAAAGATTGGTATAAAACAATCAATTGTAAATTATTCCGACAAAAGATTTAAACAGACGTTCCGTGTTTGTAGACAGACATTCGAATTTATTTTAAGAACTTGTACGTGTAGTTTGTTAGTGAGGACCCGATTCCCATAAATGTATTCATTTAACGTGATTTGACGTGTACGCAACTCAAAACGCATGTGCCAAGGCGATTGAATGGTTTTTCTTCAATTATAATACATTACCATAATTATGCATTGAAATTGATTCGACCAAGATACGGTGTTTGAATCAATGTCCAACTTTTACCGTATTATCCGGTATATGGAAGCGAGTTTAATTCCTCGAATTTAATTTGGTGCACCGAATCAGCTGCTTCAAACACCGGATTTTCATCGAATTTATTTTGTAAGTTTAATTCGATACGGTTGGAATACAGTGTTTGAAGTAGGCCTAAACGAGCGAGTCGACTTGTGGCAAGTCTAATCCTCACGTGTTAATTCAGTTTGGTGTACCTTGTTTTTATTATAAACCTGATGAAGAGTAGAAAAAACTCAGATTAAACCTAAAAAGGAAAGGTTTTAGAAAACAGTTTTAGACTATTGTTACGGTAAATTAACAAACTAGTCACCAGGCCTACTTTTCTGTTCTCAGTATGCAGAGTAAGAGGAGGACTAAGACGGCTATGAAGACTACCAACCCGAAATGGAACCAAACATTTGTATACCCCTGCCGACCCCAGAAGGTAATAAATGGTTCTTGAAGTATGGTTTGTCAATATTAGAGGAAACTACACTACTCTACCCCGCAAGAACTGATTTCGGTATAAAAATACTAATATTTACTCACCTAAAAAAGTTTTGTAAATTTTCGTACAGAAAATCAATGACCGAAAACGACCGTATTTATACGAGAGCAAAATGACTCGTGCAAATACAGGCCAAAGATAACAAAGACGAGTGTGCTGGGAGGGAAAAAGATGTTATATCTATTTCTAACCAAAGATAATGCTTTTTTGCTGCGGTAATGAAACGTTTCTTAGTCCTGCCGTCTGTTATTTTAAAATCTAACGCAGTTTGTTGCATATCTCGGTCATCGATGAACAGCGCGGTAAAATGAAGAAACGTGTTTCACAAAGTTAAATGTACGGAATTTGAAAACAAAACACATACTTGTTTATTTTTCTGTCGCCAGTGCAACATTGGAAAGTTTTGCATTTCCGAAGATAATTTCTTAAATAAATGATTTGGAATTAAAATTTTCTAATCTTTCATTCGTATAGAAAAAAGACGAATTTTATTGGGCTGTTTTTGCCAATTTTGAACCTCTTCTCAAAGCTTTAACAACCTTATTACGCAGTCACGCCAGCCATTACATGGAGGCTGCCTGCATTTCTCGCAGGAACCATTAAAAGTCGAAGTTGCTCTCCTTTTAGGACAAATTATTTGATTTTCCCTATTTAGAAAACTGCTATCCAAATTTATTTTTACAACTAAAGGCCGAAACCTTCTGCATATATGATAAGCATAAATAAATCTTTTCCGCTTCGCTTTTTTATCTTTTTTATCCCTTCTAGTTTTATCTCAACGGCGGAAACTAATACGTTTTCGATTAAACATAAATGGTTACTATAAAATAGACATAGGCAATATTATAATTGAGGATCTTAGTAAGTGTTTTAAATTAAAAAGCTGTTAGAATTAAAATTGTGTTTGAGAAATAAGTCAATTTTTAAAATTAAAAAAAAAAAACATTTGTAAAGATAAACAAAATTTCTTCAATTTCTTTTCGTTAATAGTAGAATGAATGATATGTTAAAACGTATCTTAAACTAAAAGTAGTGAAGAAAATTAAGTTTGAAAAATGATTTAAACTACGTGGTTCACTTTAAAGTAGAAAAGAAGCGTTATTGTACCTCGCATGGTGATCACAGTTCTGTGTTGAGACAAACAAGGTTTTTTTAACGTTAAAAACGCATAAACTAATTAAATTATATTTTTAACATTTAAGTATACAAGAATTAGAATAACTAGGAATACTGCTAAGTACTTTATAAATTTTAACTGCTTCACAAATAAAACTGCTGATTCAGTAAAAAAAACTATTCTTTTAGACTGCATTGTTTCAGGTCTAGGGTGTGTATACACGATATCGGATCGAGTTTCGATCCGGAATGAGCTTGCTTCTATTTTTTCATCTTATTTCTTCATCATTTCTTCTTCTTTAAGGACATCCAACCTGGACAAGCCCATATGGTTTTTTTTTGGATGTCCTGTACCCATGCATTATTTACTTCACATCTGTTTTATCATTTATCAATGTACATCATACAGTAGTTTACATATTTTCTTTCTTTCTATTTTTTTCCCACTGCCATGTAAAGCTGTAAATTGTTGTTGTTGTTGTTGTTGTTCATTTCCCCACTGGAAGCTCTGCATTTGAGTTGAGAGTGTTTACGTGACTCCGGAACGAAAGTGAAGTCATTCCGGATCGAGTTCGTACAGGATTCGCGTTCCGGATGGAAACTTTCATTCCAGTGCAAGATTTTATCTCGTTATCGTGTAAATGGAGATCGAAGTTCATTCCGGAACGAAATCAGTCTCGTTCCCAGAGCCTTTGGTCATTTGGTCAGCGAGGCGCTGCCTAGCGCATGCGCACCTTGAAGTGCAAATATATGTGCTGACCTGAAACAATGCAGTCTTACCATTTCCGATTCCACCATGTGAACATAGAATAAACCGCTAGTCATTCAGGAACGAAACTCGATCCTTAAAAGTGTTCCATACATTTGCGTTTAAACCAATGACTGTCAGATTTGGTAAACTTATTAATGTTTGGCTGGTCTTTCAGATGGCGGGCCCCATTTTTCAATACACCATTTTACTAATGCATATTTTTGCTAGATCAATTTCTTTGTGGGGGCAAAAAGTGATGTTTATGCTGAATTGATCAGCCCAAATTTGACCGAGTAATGACTTTTTTGCCCCCACAAGGGAATCGGTCTAGCAAAAATTAGCATTAGTAAAATAGTGTGTAGTTGCATTTCTTTGTTCTTCACTTACCTTTCCTGTTTTACCGGTTCGGCAACTGTAGTGACCTCCTCAGGCAGGTGTCGTGGTCGTTGTTGGACTGGCCTCTTGTGTTTCGTGTCAGTCTCTGTGCTTGTGGGATGTAATGAGACCAACCATCTGTGCCATATTACGAGAATTAGTTAATGGTGTATTGTTCATTTTTATGCTTAGCGTGACACAACGAAATGTGTGATTTATTGGAAAAACGAAATTATTATCAAATTTGTTACAACTATATTAGTAAAACTGCCACTTTTCAAAGATCTAGCTCCTAAATTGACAAAGAAATTAATTTTTGAATCTAAGCAATCTTACAAAATGAAAAAAATGTATGGTGGAAGGGCATTGCATGTCCTGCGAGCCAAGTTATGATGCTAAACACATATATTTTGTTGCAAAAATTCCACAAAAACATTTAGCTTCAAATATTCATACCTTCGCCCATTTTAGGCCACTCTCATCGAAACTTTGCACTTTTACTATTATTGATGTGACAAATTTAATGACGAATTCCGATTTTCGAAAAACGGAATATTTTACGATGTCACGCTTGCGTGACAAGGGCCTATTCAATCGATTACAATGTCACGCTTGCGTGACGAGGGTCTATTTAATCGATTACGATGTCACGCTTGCGTGACAAGGGTCTATTCAATCGATTACGATGTCACGCTTGCGTGACAAGGGTCTATTCAATCGATTACGATGTCACGCTTGCGTGACAAGGGTCTATTCAATCGATTACGATGTCACGCTTGCGTGACAAGGG
The DNA here is from genome assembly GCA_026546935.2 of Palythoa grandiflora. Taxonomy (NCBI): domain Eukaryota; kingdom Metazoa; phylum Cnidaria; class Anthozoa; order Zoantharia; family Sphenopidae; genus Palythoa; species Palythoa grandiflora. The sequence goes on from JAOCPT020518657.1 coordinate 11,863, forward strand.
TC
>JAOCPT020518726.1:0-11863 GCA_026546935.2 Palythoa grandiflora
CTTCCTAACATCAACCCCCTCCCCCCTGATATCAAGCTCCTCCTTCCTAACATCAACCCCCCTCCCCCCTGATATCAAGCTCCTCCTTCCTGACATCAACCCCCTCCTTCCTGACATCAACCCCCTCCTCCCTGATATCAGTGTCCTCCTTCCTGACATCAACCCCCTCCTTCCTGACATCAACCCCGTCCTCCCGGATATCAACCCTGTCTTTCCTGACATCAACTCTCACCTTCTTGACATCAGCCTCCTCCTCCCTGACGTCTCACTAACCATACTACCCCTATATTACAACAAATTCTTGATTTAGAATTCAACACAACTTGAATTTTCAGTCTCTGTTTCTGGAGTAATATTTGTACTGTCTAATATTTATATCACCAATTTATCTTAAGCTATACAAACACATGTTTGGCATTAATTATAAATTTTAATTTGAGAACATTTGTATTTTTTCAGACCTCATGCTGGTAACAAAGAAGTTATTCAGCAGTTCACCAATGCCAGTAGAACTTCAAGAGGCACTGCCATTACGTCTCAACCATTTCCAGTTTTTTGAACAAGGAGCTGAACAGGTATACCTAATCCCTAGTCATATAACTACACCACTTTAATACAACATGAATTAACAGTTTTCAGAAAGTCTTGCAACCTGGACTGTTAAAAATTTAGTATAAATATGGTTTTTTAAAGTTTTTGCACCAGAGTTACAGTATGATCTCAAACATCTGTTGGGATAAATTTTTGCAAATTTTACAATTTTGTTAAAAGGTAATTTCCAACATTATACTGCAGTAGTTAAAACCAACCATGTTAAATTTCTCTATTAACTTTTTACTGTAAAGAATAAAATGCTAGTACATCAAAATGAAATGTAAAAAACTAATACATAGTGACAACTCCCCAAAAAGGGCTTTTCAGTGTCTACTTACACTTTTCTAGTGGTCGGCGGGCAGAGGACTTGCACTCAGAACCTCGGTTAGCACTTTAAACTACTCATCCCTGCTGTTTCTCTCCTTGTTAAAACTGTATATTATAATAACCTTTGTTTAACAGGGCAAGGAGCAGTTACATTTATCAAAAAGGTTGCTTTGTATCCAGAATGAAGAAGGATGCTGTTATTTACAGGAGTCAATAAGGCAAGCCAGCAAGTAGAACTATTTGTAGTGTCCAACACTCTCGAGGACCCAAAAGTACATATTTATCACATATATAACTTTGTGTTTGTGTTGTGTTTCCATATAAAGATGCTTTTTATCTCAAGACATGTTGGTTTTTTGGTATATCCATCAGTTGCACCTCCCATCTTTCAGACTTGGAATTGCACAGATCCCAAGTGACCCGCCACATGTGGGTCAGACCCGCATTTGGACACTCTAAATCAGTCAAATTTAAAAAGAAGGTTTGATTTTTACACTAGTCAGGGTTCAAGAGGAAGCTGATAATGCATATGCAAGAAATCAGCCTCAGATTGCTAAAAAACGTATTTCTGATATCCCCTGACAACCCCAATGGCCACTAAAGCTTGTTTCTTTGTATTCTGATGTCAGTGACCCACATTTGAGGTTCTCAAATTTGGGTTCTATGGAATTGAAACCTGGTCTTTACAGTAGGCTGAGATTTCTCAATCTCAGTCTCAATACCAGAAATTTTCTCTGGGTATAACCATTCCAATTATCCTCCGTCTGAAAAATTGGCTTTCATTTGGAAATCTTTGCTATTGTGAAAATCCTTAAACATTTGCAACATTATTATTATTATTATCATCACAATCATCATCACCATCATCATTCTCATCATCATCATCATCATCGTCATGATCATCATCACCATCATCATTGTCATCATCATCATCATCATCATTGTCGTCATCATCATAATCATCATCGTCATGATCATGATCATGATCATCATCGTCATGATCATCATCATCATTGTCATCATCATCATCATTGTCGTCATCATCATAATCATCATGATCATCATCATCATGATCATCATGATCATAATCATCATCATCATCATCACAATCATCATCGTCATCATCATCATCATAATTATCATCTTCATCATCATCATCGTCATCATCATCATCATCGTCATGATCATCATCATCGTCATCATTATCATCATCATCATCATTGTCATCATCATCATAATCATCATCGTCATGATCATCATGATCATGATCATAATCATCATCATCATAATCATCATCGTCATCATCATCATCATCATCATCGTCATGATCATCATCATCATCATTGTCATCATCATCATCATAATCATCATCGTCATCATCATCATCATAATCATCATCGTCATAATCATCATCATAATCATCATCGTCATCATCACCATCATCATTAGGGAGAATGAGCAACTACTTCCGTTGCATATGACGTTAAATAAAATACTTATTTTATTATTATGATTTATATATTTTTAGTGAAATCATCAGCCAAGTGACAACTGATGTCCCCCAGTTTGCTCACAGTAGTGTACTGACATTGTGGAAATGTGTTTGTCAACAACTCTATACTGGACTTGCCAGAATTAAGAAGGTAACCCAAATAAGTGTACTGAAAGTCATTAACTGTATAAGATAGTGGAGAGTAGTTTTGCAAATTTCTCTTCCAAGTAAAGATTGATTGTAGCAGTAGGTATTTTCACAATCATGCACAGTGTGTATTTCCCACTCCTTTGTTAGTCACAGGTATTACAAATATCAAGGTTTCTGGGATATAAAATACATTTAAAAGGTATTTTCACAGTCAAGCACAGTTTTTATTTCCAATTGTTTTATCAGGGCCGCAGGTTTCTGTGATATTTGTAAGACCTCTGGCTCGCTAAAACTTTGGAAATACACTTCTCATTATAACTATGAAAGTATCTTTTTGTTTAAATTTTGTCTTTGCAGTTCCAAGATTTATAACTTACAATTTGGTTGACAGACAAAAATTAATTTATCTTGTCAGCTGATGGGAAATGGTTTTTAAATTTTTATGTCTTCTAAGGTGTCCCTGGACATAATCACTAGTCTGCTCCCAGTTGTTGGTTTACCAGTGGTACCAATACTGGATGATCTCGTCAAGTGTCTTGCCGCATTGTTGGAGTTGCTTGGATCAGGATCATGTCGTGCCTTACCTCAGTATGTAGTGTACTCTGAAGTTCCGAATAAACATACATGTATGCTTATTTATTTTGGGGAACTTATTTGGGACTGTACGATTATTTTTTTTGATAGCTTTGCACTCTGTATGAACCTTATTCAGATCTGTACGATTATTCACCTGGGAAACATTCACACAGTTGATCAATTTTTCTTTTTGAGCACTGAAGTTTTCACCGATAATTGAGAGAACTGTTTTTTGATATTAGCAAATTTGTCATTAATTTATGACTTGCAGTTGTTTTTATTCCACTTTCTGTATTTTACTTACATTGAAAACTGAAATAAAAGAATGAAACTCGCAATTATACACTTATAGTAACTTTCCAACATACATTTTCCACTCTATACTATTATTCCATCCTCTACTATTATTGGTCTATTCGGATCTTTCCATTCTGTACTTTTATTCAGGTCTATATTATTATTGGTTTACCCAGGACTTTCCACTCTGTACTATTATTATGTTATGATGTATGATTATTCGGAACTTCAGAGTACTGTAAATCTTTAGTGTCTAGGGAATTTTAACACACTGTTTTAGTTTGCTATTTTTGAGTTAAGTTGTGTGTTTGTAATTGTTTTAAAGACGTCTTATGATGTTGGATTGGTTCATCAAAGTAGGAGCACTACAGTAAAAACCCGCGAGTAAGAACCTGCATTTTCCCAAGTTAGCCTAAACAGATTCTTACATAAATGGTAATTAGCACAAATTTTGGATGTTTAGGTTCTTAAATAGGTCCTTATTTTCTGAAGGAAAAAATTACATTGTAGTTAATATATGTAAAATCTGCATACTAGATATGCATTTATGTAAAATGACTAAAATAAGAACAATTAAAGCACTGATCACATGGATTTTGAAGTTCTCCTTGAGAATATGATATGCACGTACTATAGTGCTTTGTCCAATTACACTCAGCTCTGACAGATTTTAGAAAATAAGAACCTGTTTCAAATTTTAGGTTAAACAGGTTCTTGTATAGAGGGGGTCTAACTGGCAAATTTTAGCCTAACAGGTTCTTAAAAATTAGGTTCTTACGTGCGGGTTTTTACTGTATTTGCAAATCGAAGGTGACCATCCATACGAATCCAAACTGGCAAATTTGAAAAAATCCACTCTGGAGAGCAGTTTCACTAAAAGATGCAGTTTTGGTGAGTGGATTCGCTGAATACCTGTGGACGGTGGGCCGATTTGTGTAAAAAATATGTGGTTTCAAATATGTCTGGATATGTGCAGATGGGGCCTAAAGTAAGTCTGAGACAGGCCCAAAAGCCGTATTTGTGTCCACAAACATAAATTCTATTTTTATATTGTTAAGCGCAGTGATGGGAAAATAATTTGAATGAATGACCATTAAGTGGATGTAATGTTTTACAGGTGGTCTGGCTGCAGTGATTTACACTGATACTCTTTGTACCTTCCTGATGGTGACTGGTTCCTTGACAGTCATGGGAATGGGTAATTATCTTTTATTTCTACCTCTTGGCTGGGAGGGCATTCTGGTTGCATCAAGGCTGCAAATAAGCGCCGGACATCGGACATTTTGTCAGATAAAAACAGCAAATTCTCTGCCAAAAACAAACTCTGATCAGATAACAGATCGGCCACTTTGGTTGTTGAAATGTTCTTGATCTTTCTGATTGATATGAGCCACTTACTTAGAAAACTTCGGTTATCAAAACCATTGATGTGTCATGTTTATTACACGATAAAATACTTTTGGACACACATGTATAACTTAGACAACAGCATATTCCAATATTGCAATCCGTGGTTGAGAAGTATGTCATGTTTAGTACACGATAAAATGCTTTTGGACACACATGTATAACTTAGACAACAGCATATTCCAGTATTGTACTCTGTGGTCGAGAAGTATGTCATGTTTATATAATACACAATAAACTGTATTTGGACACACATGTATAACTTAGACAACAGCATATTCCAATCTTGTACTCTGTGGTTGAGAAGTATGTCATGTTTATATAATACACGAAAACTGCATTTGGACACACATGTATAACTTAGACAACAGCATATTCCAATATTGTACTCTGCGGTTGAGAAGTATTTTTATATATCTTGCTTTGTACCGTAAGTTGTGCCCTTGAATAGCCAAATTTACTGAAAAACAAACACATATTTGCAGCCTTGTTACGTGACCAGGGACTTTTACAATAATAGTGACTTTGCCGTTAAGTCCCTTCCTCAAAGCCATTTACCTTTCTTTTAACCTATTCCCATGAGGGTATCTGCTAAACTGAACTGAATGTTGATTACTGATAATCAGTTTTCATAACTGGGAAGCCTAAAGCCAAAAATAGATAAACGCAGTTAATAAAGTTACGTATTGCTATCAGTTAGAGGCCAACTTGTTTAGCGAGTCTTGAAATAAAATCTAATTGTTAGGTAGAGGTTTGCAGGTTTCATTCCCGTTAGTGACTGAGAATTTTTTTTCTGAGTATCCAACTTGAGGAGTGCTTCAAATGTTTCTAACTTTATAAGCAAGTTGCAAGCTTCCAATTATTTGAAGTCTTGAAATAGTTGATAAGGAGATGAGTCCATGTCTAACCAACAGACTGTTGGTCAATATGGTACTATTGTTTAAATCTTTTAATTGCACATTTTCAGTGAAATGATGCTGCAACATAGCCCAACAAAAACTAGGTATTGAGAATCGTTTTATTTGATTTGTAGTTTGTGAAGTAAAGAGTTGTTATTATGAGAATGAGAATGAGAGTTTCTTGTGTGAATCAGCTGTTCTTTAGGGAGGACATCAAAGTTTTGGCATCCTTCATTTTTAGGTCTCGATAGATATCTTTCAAACTCTTCTTGTTAATCAATTTATATTTTCAAAGTGATACCTTAAAATTCTCAGGCAACTCAACTCATGAGTATGATACTACGAATTCTCCACAAACTTTGTTAAATCCTCTAGGCCATTGGAGTTGATGCTTTTCTCCAGTTTCTGTAATGTTGAGTGGATTAGAATCATTGACTCCCCTGGACAGGACACTGATCCGGTGCAGGTTAGCCCCCAGCAGAAGCTGGTAATCAACTTACCGACCTCGTAACAATGGAAGTCTAAGGCAACTTTGGCGGAAAAGAAGCTCACACAAATGTTCAACATTCAGCGGAGCTGGGGTTTAAACCCAGAACCTTGCGGTTAGAAGGCAGAGATCTTACCACTGTTTCAACCACACTGTGGCTGCCACTCAGGCACGTATTATGCCTTTGATGGTGGTACAGCTGCCACTGATAATTTGTTTCTTTATAGGTTTCTATGAAGTAGGTGGCTATGAAGGCCTGCAACAAAAGTACATGGTTGCTGTTGCAAATGATACTCTCCACTCAAACAGTACTTGTGGTTGGCCAAGGCCAGATTCTTTCACCATGTTGCGCGCTCCGATTGGTACAGACATACCTTGGCCTGGCTTTATCTTTGGACAGACCATTGCGTCCATCTGGTATTGGTGTGCTGATCAGGTCAGTATGGGGGAATGTTCACTCTGTTCAATGTTTTCTCTTTGTCAAATCAACCTAGCATGTATTTTTTTTCCAGTTTATTCCCTTTGTATATCGAGTTATAAAGTTGATCATTGATGAGAAATGACCTACTGAAAAATACTTTTAATCAGTCACTAACATACCTTCCCAGGTTATTGTGCAAAGAGCGCTGTCAGCCAAGAGTTTGTCCCACGCACAGGGAGCTTGTCTGTTGGCAGGATACATCAAAATCCTGCCACTTTTCACCCTTGTTATGCCCGGGATGATCAGCAGAGTTCTCTCCCCAGGTATAAAAGACATATAAAAGACATTTTCTTTATCAAATTTAGCTTGCACAGTCAATGATTTTGAAAGTGTATGATGTTCAATTTAACAACTATAGCTTTCTGGGTTCAATATTTCGAGATTGAAATACGAGTGTTCTTTTAGAATGCTCTCACCTAAAAGACCCAAACCTGAATATTTCTTTTTTTATTGGCACTTTTTACCAGTTGCAAACGTACATTTTTCATTGAAATGATTTTTTACTGAAGTTCTACCGGTCTAAAATTATAATTCTTACTATTTTGAATTTAGATCGAGTTGCTTGCAGTGTACCTGAAAAATGCATGGAGATCTGCGGCAGTTCAGTTGGATGTACCAACATTGCCTACCCTGAGCTTGTTCTGAAGCTGATGCCAACAGGTAAATGTGGGATCTGTGCATTAAAAAAGAAGATTTGAAACTAAGAAAAAAGTGTTTATGTTTAATTGTTGGCAATTTATGGATATATTGATATAGCTCAAGACTATGCTATTATTTGGTGTTTCCTTCGTTCTATTTCCATTCCAGAAAGCTTTAAGTACAAAATTTGTGATAGTTTCATACTTGTTCAGTTAATCTCATGATCAGTTTTATCTCGAAATCGCAAGCTATTCCTTTCAGCAGTTTACTTAACTTTCATTTATTTACTCCATAAAACCTACTCAATACAGAACTATAGCTTTCTTGTTTGCCCATTTGGTAGCAAAATCCAGACCTAATTTTTAAAGATATTCCAACGATTTCGACCAAGAAGACTCGACATTCCCACGTGACATCATCCTTTCTCTGTTATGCCCATCCAGCCTCGTTTTCAATCCATGACGACAGGGCATGTCCAGCCTCGTTTTCAATCCAAGATGACGGAAGCATGTCCAGCCTCGTTTTCAATCCTAGATGGCGGAGGTGTGAAATATGTCTTGTCAGTGCATGGTGCAGATATAACTTCAATCACATTTTATCAAGATTGTTTGTAACGTATGACTTTAGTCGGCATTAATACCACTTTTTTTATTATAAAGTTTTCGTGCTGCTTCACCTGTTCAACTTTCAATTTAACTTTCACTTATTTTATTTTATTGAAATGAATATGATTATATGTAAGTAATAACATAAGAAATTTCTGTATGTTATTAGTCACTAATATACACCGTCGCTTGTTTTAATGGATTTTGATTATATTTGACTCGTGATTTTGCAGTTTTGACAGTTTGGTGCATCTGCTTTACGATGGTTTTCTCCAGGCTTCGAAATTTTAATGCTCTTGCCGCCATTGTGTTGTTTATCAAAGCAACTGACGTTACGAACATGTTTTGGCTGCGCAGTCTGGGTCGGTCTTGAAGTCAAAACTTTGCGACTTTTGAGTGTAGAGCAAGGTTTCTAGAAGGTTTCTGGAGAGATAAACATTAAAATCTTTTTTTTTTTTTTTGCCAGTACGTTTCAGGGTTCAACACTAATGGTAGCCAACTAGCCACAGACTAGTATAAATTCAGTTTTGCCAAGTAGGTTTTCAATTTCCACTGATCACTTTGGCTAATAAACAATATGAAATTGACCAAACTAGTTCTGTCTTTCTCAAGTAAGACATCTCCGAATTTCATTGTGGACGTATCATTTTACCTTGTTTACTTTTCGTTGTATGGCATGTAAGCGGTTTACTAAACATGTTATTATGTTGAAATAAATATTTGACAAACAAGAAAGTATTTTCTGAAGGCACACGTTACTTTTTGCGAGCTTTATAGAGCAAGACATGACCAAGCTAAACATCAACGCTGGGCTAGTAGCATTTAAGTTAACACTAGCCACCAGACTAGTAAGTTGAAAAGTTTGTGTCGAGCCTAACTTATGAATGAAAAAATAAATCAATAAATAATATTCATATATTCATATATTCATATACATGCACTTTAAAAGATTTTAAGATATCAGATTTTGTAGGCATGCAAAAATTCGCCACTATTAACATATACCAGACAGTATGGAGGTAGTTCTTTTAAACCTTAATCCAGATGGTTAGTTTTGGATTTTTGTATCCAAGCTTTAAAGCAACTTACTTGCCAACCCACATCTAGTGGAGTTGTTGTTTTAGTCGCCTTGACTGATCAACAGGTTTGCGAGGACTGATGATGGCAGTTATGATGGCAGCATTAATGAGTGACTTGACATCGATCTTCAACAGTGCAAGTACACTGTTCACCATTGATGTTTATGGACTTATTCGGAAGAACGCCTCAGTTCGAGAACTAATGATCACTGGAAGGTAAGCATGTAACACTGAAAACCAAAACATTTCACAAATCAGATGAATGTAATCTCTCATCATCATCATCATCATCATCGGATCCTTTTAATGCCTAGGTGGCACATAGGGCCATGAATGTAATCTCTAGTTTGAGTAAATAATGAGGTCGTTTAAAAGATTACTCCAAACAAAGTTCCTGTTCGTTTTTATAATAGAATTACTCACATGTAAAATTCTTAAAAACGCTTAATTTACATTTTGTTTTTTTATCTGGGAAAAGAAGGGTTTTATTGCTCAAAGCCGGTAATGTGATATTCTAATAAATGGGCCTTTAAATTGATACCTTAGTTTGATTTGAAACACGACCTTCAGAACTGATCTATCTAATATCTATCACCTAAGATAGATTACCTGACAGCTTCTGGTGGGATATTAACTTTCATCCTCAAGCAATTATCAGCATCTAACTTCTCCTTACATAACTCAATCAAAACTAAATAACTGGTAATGAGAAATAGGAAATTAATCAAGTGGAAAAAATTGTAGAAGGTAAAAAGTAAAATTCTCCCAAAGTGCTTATATAGAAAGTAAAGGGCTTGGTTGGGAGAATCTACCAATGTGTCATTTGTCGTGTTTGAGACTTAAAAGGGTTAAAAAGGTAATCAGTTTTGTTCACAAACAAGCTTCCCATTGGGCTACAGTGAAATCCATTTTGCGACGCTTTGATCTTCTTTGAGGATCACGTAAAGTGTACCTTATTATCACTTATTTTCGCGCGACTTTAATTTCGCGAATTTAGAATAGAAATATTTCGCGATTTTGACGAATTCTCGTTTTTCAAGGTAATTTTCGCGAATTGAATAACTTGTACCCTTTTCAACCTATATTTTGTCCATTTTAGTAACGTAACAAAAGGGATAAAACGCAACAAATAATGGTCTGACATGATGGAAACCTCAAACGCAACAAGCACACTTGCAAATACAATACTATTCAAGCAACATTAAAGCGTCATTTTCTGAAAGCTACGTTGCGCTACAATGTACAACCACCATGGTACTAATTTTCGCGTTTTTAATTTTCGCGGTCCCTTTTTTAGCGAGTATTTAATTTCGCGATAGTTTTAAAATCACGAAAATTAAGACTCACGAAAATAAGTGATAATAAGGTACCATGTTCTCGGTTTCCTGTGGCACGGGCGCGTTCTGATTGGACGCGGGAATTTCGTTTGGCGGGAACGTGTCACTTGCTGATACCAAACAAAAATTGCGGACACATTTGTGTCTTTTCGTTTTACAACTGGATTACGTGGTTTTCATGTTTTTCTTCAACGTCAGTGGGCTGGAAACCGTACCTTTATCGAAAGATTACTTTCAAAAGAGAACATGACAATCTGCACGATCAGTTTGCCGTCGCAGAATTGACATTGCTACCAGGAAAGCTGTCTCATGTTATTGTTGTTCATGTGCATAAGGAATTGAGTAGCTATGTGTGGTATGCCATGGAAAAAGGAGCCGAATTTACAGGGGAAGTTATATCAGAGAAATCAAAGCAATCCCCATTGCTTCAAGGAGGACTAGAAATTCCAATCTTAGTGACATTGAAATGAACTACCAACCCAGAAAATTTGGAGATTTTGAAAGCTTAAGGACACGAGGTGTTTTATTCCGGCTATAGAGGTTGATTATGTGGAAAAATCCAACGAAATGCTAAACGAGATCTTAAAGGATCATTCTGAAAATATACCATCAGAAGACTCAGAAGATTCAAGCTCGGAAGATGCACAGTAAACTGAAGGCTTTATCTGTTAGTCGATGTAATTAAAAAATAGTAATAAAAATGTCATTTAAATTATCATTCAACTTTATCTTTGACATTGTAATTAACACTGGAGGAAATCCTCGCGATCTAAATTAACACGATTTTTTTAGATTCCCGTTGAATAAGTGAAGCGTTAATTTCCTATAATAAGGTAAGACAAATTCTAAAATATTGTGAACCAAAATGGAATTTATGCGTCAAAAAAGTATATAATTTTTCAATTCAAACTGCTTCTTTCTATTTTGAAAGAAGATGAAAGTTGAACTTAGTTTTAATTTGTCAACTAGTGACCCAAGCGTTGAAAAGTTGAAATTCTTATAACTTGTAACAAATTCAGTCCGGACCTTACTCGGTTAGTTGTTTTGAACAGTTATGTGCAAACGTTTTTACTCTAACGACTCGAGTTTAGGTAAACCCGCTCAGTCGTTCTGAATGTTACAGGAATGAACAGTGCTCCAACCTGAATATTTTCTTGCAAACTAAATGAGGGTCTGAATGGGGCTAACTGTTAACAGCATTTAAATTAACTATTAACTGATATTTTGATCCCCCATTCCCCCATTCAGACTGTCCGATTGGCGTTTGCGAAACTTCAACCAGATGCGGTCTTTCGTTTGTCAGGCTTGTCAGTCCAAGCTAAATGCAACTGCAGGCGGCTGGATGGATGATTGTTATACCTCGTAAGGCTAGATTAATTACGGTGGTCCGAGATAGCCGGCCGTAATGTACCTTGATGGTACTTATGCATCTGACTAGATGCTTATGACTGTCGCTGTTAGAGATCGGTCAGAAATTATTGGGGGGTGGGGAG
>JAOCPT020518763.1:0-11863 GCA_026546935.2 Palythoa grandiflora
GGCGGCGGGGGGGCGCCGCACCGGGGCATGTTCTACACATGATCAGGTATAGAATACACGTCCCAAAATTTTTATGAAAACCTTTGATAAACTCGATTAAAAACAAAGTAAGCTATAATGAAGTTAAAATTTCAAATAAAAGAGTAAAACATTGAATAAAATATTGTGAAACAATCTTAATCATTTGTATAATCGTAATAAACATAGAACAAAAGATATAAAAAAATATGTCATCAAGAAAGCGTAACATACAAATATCAAATAAACATATCGCTCTTAAAAGAGTGGTTTTTCACAAAAAAATGAAGTATTGGTCATTTCTTTTGCAGTATTTGGTCCAGTAAGTACAAATAGTATTCTTATAATAATAGGTCATTGAATAGACCGTTATAGATATTATTTGTAAAAAATTTTTCTAGATCCTCTTAGCTTATTTTATGGGCTAGATTTTTGCTAACAGGAGAGGCCTTTTTGACAAATTAAAGGACCTGGATCTGTTGCCATGGTAACAAAAGCAATGAACAACATTGTTGTGGTATTTATTTGTAGTAGGTAATTGAACCATGATAGTTGTTTCTGGCAAAATTTAAAATTGGGTTTTTGAATGTTGAGCCACCTTAACCCTTTCAGTCCCAGGCAATTTATCAACATCCAACTTCTCCTTACATAACTCAAACAAAATAATATAACTGGTAATGAGAAATAAGGAACTGATCAAGTGGAATAAGGTTGAAAAGCCATATTCTTCCAAACTATTTATATAGGGAGTATGGAGCTCAGTTGTTAGAGTTTATCAACATAACATTTATTGATTTTGGCTTAAAAAGTTAAATCGGAAAATGCAACTTGTGCTTTAGGATGCATCTTCAACCTTACTGGAAAAAAGTTCTTGAATCTATTACATTACCTAATTCTGCTTTCTATTTCTTACAGACCACACACTGTTGCACTTAACATTTATGTTAAGCATGAACAGTGGACAAGGAATTGGTACCAGAGTGAGTTGCCAACAATCAGACTGGTGCAGAGGTATCTTTTTTTCTGAAATGTGTCATGATATCTCTTACAAACTAGCAGATCTCATTGAGAAGTGAGTGCTGCCATTAAAGATATTTTCGAATGCAATTAAAGTATGACAATGAGACTTTCTTGGCATGGGGTACCATTTTATTGGTTAGTGCATGTAAATACATGCGATCTCCATGACATAAGATGTCATCGATATTTGTTTTTTTTCCATAAAACGACCGAATTCGATCGATTGAAAAGCAAAGCTGCAAGTGACGTAAATGATCACTGAAAGCTTTATGACCTTGATGAATGCTTCCTCGAATAGAAGTAATCAATAGATCAGCGAAAAGTGCCAAAACTCACTGGTAAACAGCAAAACCTTGACTCGGATCAACTGTATTTATAACTTGCTGCAAGCACATGCAATTTTCCGCTGAGCGAGCAAGATTTTCCGCTGAGCAAGCACATGTCAATTTTTATTATAAGACAGCTGCTGATTGGCTAGACTGCACCATATAACAGGATTTCTGATTGGCTGTTTCTTAATGCGAATGATGGGTCGAACCATTGAACCAAAATTTCTCGATTGCTTCAAGAATATGAAGGCTCCCTGTTGGCAGCAAAAACATCAGGCAAAGACTTTGGTAAACTGAAAATATGGGTGTGATGTATATGTGAGCTTGGGTTTGGTTCCTGGGATCGCTGGTCATTTCTATACTTTCTAACTGCTAACTATCACACAATTAACATTAAATGCTTCCTTACTACATATTAACACAACATTCTAATTTTTTGTTTTTTGCATTTAAATCATTACAAAATGTTGACTCGGGCAAAAACAAAAAATACTGACTGAGTTAAGTGATGGGGATGAGTTTTGTGAAAGTGAGTGTCTGTTAAAGAAGGAGCCTAAGAATTTGAAAAAGGGAAAATCACTTTTTAAACAAATTACAAAAATTAAGAAAAAGTCATATCTAGCCATCAATCATTTACAAAATGGTTGGGGAAATGTGTTAGCAGTTTAAAGGGATGCTCAATGCAAAAATTAATTTTTATATGTTAACTACATCTTTTTGGGATTTTAGAAATTTATTTTTAAAAGCAACTTGGTTTTTCATGTTCTGCAAAAATAAATAAAAAAGAGCTGGTCAATACCATGAGGGCTGCCATATTGGACTGTTCTGTGTAGCTATTTTTTTAAATTAATTTTTGTATTTCTTTATAGTTTTGTAGAGCAGCTACTGTATAAAAGAAATTAAAAAAAAAACTAGAAGAAATTACAAAATTAACATTTTTGACAAAAAGGATAATCTGTTATCTATAAAGCCTTTGCAGTTGATTCAATTAACGCTATTCTGTTATCAAAGACAAAAGAGGATTCCACTTATTATAAAAATTTCTAAAGCTTCTCTCTTTAGTGCTATGGTTTGCTCAATAGTATTTACCCGCTTAACATTTGAAAGAAAAAAAGTCAAAATTTGGTTTCATTCTCTTGTTTTTTGACTTACATATGGTTTGCTTCCCTATCAATAGCATGTGATTAACTAGTTTGAAGTATTTGTGTTTGGTTATTCCAAACAAGATTGTGATTTCATTGATTGGTTCAAGACTAACCTGAAAAGTCTCCAACCAGTCGTGGACTTTTGTCCACAAGGACTGTGAATGTACACAGTCTGTCTACTACTAGGTAGTAGGTTTGTTTTTTTTGTAAAATTATTCGATAGAATTAAAAAATAAATCTCTTCACAAAAAGCTTGATGTGTCACTAAAACATTCTTAACCCTAAGAAAAAAAATTCTAGTTTCAAATAAAGTGGCATTTAACATGTGATGTTTAGCTCAAATATTGAAACGTCCCATGGAATGAAATTTGTATTGACTATAAAGAATATTTCCGGTTTTAACTCAAGCGTTATTTAATTTATGATGACTGCTTTTTGCACTTGTTTAGTAAACTCGAGTGAGCACATGATGTTGCTAAAATATTCACAAGACACAATCTATGTTTTATATCTGTTGCTAAAACATTTGTAACTCTAAGGAATAAGTGCTGTTCTAAATAATTACTAGCTGGCATTTGTTTACCTCAAATATTGAAATGTTTTGTAGAATGATTGATTATTATCTGCTTGGGGAGTGTTATTGAGTGGGATGTGATTATTTACTATGGGTTCCTGCTGTCCATCTGCACCGAGACAACAGCAGGAAAATGTTTGTATATAAAAATGCGGAATGGCTTTGGTTGATAGTAATATGGATGTGATTATTTCCTGTGGGTGTCTGCTGACCATCTGTACCAAGACAACAGTGGAAAGGTATTTGAGTATAAAAATACTGAAAGACTTGGGGAGTGTTATTGAGTTTAGTATGGTTATTTCCTGCAGGTGCCTGCTCACTGCCTGTACCAATATAACAGCAGAAAGGTATCCTAGTACAAAAATGTTGAAAGACTTGTTGAGTGTTATTGAGTTGAATTTGGTTATTTTCTGCTGCTAAATGTGATTATTTACTGTGAGTACCTGCTATCCATCTGCACTGAGACAACAGCAGGAATATATTTGTATGTAAAAATGCTGAATGGTTTTGGTAAATGATGATGTGGATGTGATTATATACTGTGGGGAGCTGCTGTCCATCTGCATTCAGAAAACAGCAGGAAAATATTTGTATGTAAAAATGCTGAATGGTTTTGGTAAATGATGATGTGGATGTGATTATTTACTGTGAGTACCTGCTATCCATCTGCACTGAGACAACAGCAGGAAAATATTTGTATGTAAAAATGCTGAATGGTTTTGGTAAATGATGATGTGGATGTGATTATTTCCTGTGGGGAGCTTCTGTCCATCTGCATTCAGACAACAGCAGGAAAACATTTGACTTATAAAAGTACTGAAAGGCTTAGGGAGTGTTACTGATTTGAATAATAACATTTCCTAATGTTTTTGAAATTGTATAATATCAATTCTTGAAACATTTAATTATATACATTTTAATCACTTTCAACCAGTATGATTTTGTGTAACATTGTGGTAAAACATTTAACATGCTAACATACCCAGTGCTTAAGTCATAACTGGCTTTAACATGAAGTATCTCCCTAACCAGCAATCATTTTTTTCAGCTTTTGCCCAAATTTTTGTGATTAATAAAAACTATTACATTTTTGAAAAAAGCTTGCACTACAGAATGTTCTAAGTTATGAAAGTTCTGTTATTAAACAACAACTTCATCTTATCAAACAACAACTTTATCTTATTAAACGACAACTTAATCATAATCTTGATATGAACATGGTAGAATGCCACGGGCTACCTGTTCTACATAGACAAAATAACAAATTAGTAGGACCATTGGGAAGTATGTTGGCCCATTAATTCACAGTAAAGCTTTTGTCTACATACCTGACAGCACCTGCTGTAGGACCATGTGCCTCTGTTGTCTTTGATTGAGCTGAGCTTTACTGAACATAGATGTGATTCATGCCGATCCCATTGATGATTTGATCAGCTTCTGCTGTTTAGCTGATACTTTATCCTCCTTGCCGTTACGTCTTTTAGACATTTTGATAGGTAAATGTATGTCACCATCAGCAGCCATTTTACCGTTCGTGGCAGTTGATGAAGAAGGTCATCAGTGCACTGACTGTACTAAGTGAACTTTTAATTGCTGATTTTAGAAACAACTATCAAACTGACGGGTTAAGCAACTATAGCTTGGTATACTTGCTGTAAGCTCAACACAAAAGCCTTTGATACCACAGGCCACCATGCTTCTACAGTAGGTGTTGCCTTGAATACTTCATATCCATTGAAGCATGGGCAAATGTTTTGGATCTCTTTTCTAACTCTCCTTGTCCAGTTGGAGGTGTTAACATGAATACCATATGGCCTGGGATGTTGAGGTTTTCACCTCTGTCCTTCACCTTCTTGTTCGTGTTGTTGTGCCAAGTAGCAGTGGCTACATATGTCAAAAATGAATGTCAGTCATTGGGGTGCAACTGGCACAAGGAGCAGTTGTGTTCCTCATTGGGTATCTTTTTGTTGCTTGCCGTTTCCATTTTTCTTCAAAATAGTTTTGAAACTTTTCTTTCTCAAAGTATAATCACTCATGATAACTCAAGAAAAGCAATGGGTACTGACCATCCACCCGACACTTACTTATAATATTTTATACACCCATCCTCATTACGTCTTCTTCAAATCAGCGTTCACTGCGCCATGATGCTCTTTTTGGAGGGATACCCCCATCCCCACCGAGACAACAGTAGCAAAATATTTGACTTATAAAAATGCTGAAAGCCTTAGGGAGTGTTTTTAGAACTCCATGTGATTATTTCTCATTGCACCTGACATTTGTGTGTTTTGAGACAACATTTGAAAAATATTTGTCTATAAGAATGTTGGAAGCAAAGGGAAGGTTATTTAGCTCAATGTGATTATTTCATGGTGACCCTTTGAGGATTAAAGTTACTGTAAAAGTTCAAACCTTTGTTACACTCTCATTAAATCCCCTTTGTTTTGAATTTAAAACTCTGTGCTTTGAATTTTCTTTCCTCATTTCTTTTTTTACCAAGAGAAGAACTGGAAAATATTTGTGTTAAAAATGCTGAAACATTTTTTTGAGTATTTTAATGTGATACAAGACACTTAAACAGCATCAAGCTTGTGCTTGTGAGAACTTCGAGTGAATTCTTTCATTGACTTCATTAATTCCTTGATAGCTTGGAAAGTGTTTTTGGGTTGGATGTTATTATGCCCTGTCAATGCCTGCAGATCATCTGTACGGAGACAACAGCAGAAAGGTATTTGACTATCAAAATGCTGAAAGGCTTGGGGAGTGTTATTGGGTTGAATATGACTGTTTTTTGGTGGTGTCTGCTGACAGAACTCTTATAAGTAGAATACAAGAAAGCCTAAAAGAAAGACAAAAAGATGGGTTAGAGAGGTTGGCTATTTTAGGGAAGGTACCTGGGAGGAGCGGACAAGGTAGACCTAGGAGAAGGTTGTGGATTCATTTGTCACCAACGTCCATTGTGACGTCACTTTTATTATTATTATTATTGTGATTATTTCCTGCAGGTGCCTGTTGTCCATATGTACCAAGACAACAGCAGAAAAATATCTGAATTAAGAAATGTTGACAGGGTTCTGGAGTGTTATTCAGCTTGATGTGATTATTTTATGGTGCCCTGTGTGGGGTAAAGTTAGTGAGAGTCCAAACCTTGGCTGCCAACAGAATGTTACAAGGACAACAAGTCCACACCATTGGACGTTTGTTTTAATTTCTGATTCTTTTTTTTTTTTCAGTTTTTACTTGTTCGGCATATTTTTTTTGCCGAGAGCTCTTTCAGTGGTTCCATACGAAAATAATCACATTGAAAACTATTGACGATAGCAATGAGTTCAATGTCATTATTTCCTGTGCAAGGTGTTTGTGGCAGAAAAATATTTAAATACTTTGAATAGCAAAAACAGAATAGAAATATAATTATTTCCTGTAATCTCATTAACAAAGTACAACTTTATGTTGAGGCGATTTGAAGGTACTACATGTTTATGATACATGTTATTACAATAGTCAACCTGTTTGCTAGTTGCATGTAGTTCTATTTTTTTTTCTTCTCAACTTTTCCATTCTTCATTTGTGACCTATACATTACTGTAAGTCATTAGTTGTCTTGACAGATCTTTGCTTTCTAACAAAATTACGTGATCGTTGTATAAGTCGAGGTGGATTTTTTAGTCTCTGTTTTACATCTCAGAAACTCGAATTATACGCCGAGAAATACGGTAATAGTTTTATTTTTGAAGTTCAGTTTGAGGTGGATATTGTTTGAAGTTTGTTAATCTTTGAAGCTCTTATCTCGTAGAGATGACGGTCCTGTGATTACACTGGCTGGTATGGTTGATATCTTATTGCTTGATTGTCACAATTGAATGTGTTTTTAAAAGCAAAACAAAATGTGACAAAAGTGAGATAAAATTTAAATTCCTAAAAGATATACGCGATAAAAATTCTGATTGCCGACTCTTCATTGGTAATCTCGATTCTCTGGACCTGCGCTGTTGTTTTCTTGTATAGCGATTTTGTTATCTAACATCTTTTGTCATCTTTTGTCATGTCGCTGGTTTCTTTTGTCTTTGACTGTGTGCAACACCTTAGATTTTGTTCTCTGAAAAGTTCACCACTTTCGTAGTCGTCCTTGTTGCCCTATAACAAAATCATTGTGTGATGGAATCTCCTTGCATACTCTTCTTTTTCTGTTCCTACCTTTTAGAGACGACATGCCTACTCCTAGCGAAGCAATCTGAGTTTTGGTCAGGGATGACTAATGACATAAAATCAATGGATATATGTTGATAATTAAGCTTTTTATGTCGATAATTAAGGTTTGATTTTGCAGAGATAAAGGTCCGCTAAACACATCCGATGGAATCTTTGATAGCTAATAATTGTTACAGGGGTCAGTCTAAGAAATCTTGTAAAAATCTGCGTGGTTTCTCAAAAAAGAATTTTGTAAAGAATGAAATAAGTAAGAACAGGTATAATGAAAATTGATTTAGTAGTTTTATTTTTGAGAGTAAAGAAAAAGTAACAAAGTACTTACCATGAAAGTGGCTTGTTTTGGATATAATTGAAATAGCGATTTCTATACTCTTTCTATTTATTGAACTTGTGAGAGTGTCATTTATGTTACCTTGCTAAAAAAAATGACTTTTGGATATTGTTTTCACGGTTTTTGTGAAGCATGTGATAAGAGCAGCACCAAAAAGACTTCACAACTTTTTCCAAATATTATTCTTGAACTTCTTGAAATCGCTTCCTTCAAGGCCTTATACAATTGTTATTATTATTTTTAGTATTATATTATTTCTTTATCTTATTATTTTTGTCATTATTATTATTACTAAACACACTACACAGTTGTAGCACTGGCAGAAAAGCTGCAAACGATGGTAACAATGTTTTCTGGTTTGTCCTTGTAATACCAACGTTTTCTTTCTTTTCTGGCATTTTACACTCATGCTCAGTGCTCACCTTAAAAAAGGACAATACAACTAATGTTGTTATATTAATTAAAGTTATTTGTGTATATTTTATAAAAAATATATTTATGAATATTTCTTTGTATAGTGTATGTTATAAAGATATTATGGAAATTTTCCCCTCCAGTTTTATTTTTTTTGTACAGAATTATATACAACACTTCCAAAGTTCTGTTTTATCTTTATAACAAAGGTCATGGAACAATTGAGCTCCTGTTTTGCACTTTTGATGTCAGTTGGAGTTGTATGCAGTTGAAGGTTTCTTAATCTTTGAAGTACCATTATCGCAGAGATGACGGTCCTCGTAGCACACTGACCGGGATCTTCGATATCTTATTATCACACAGAATTTCATTATTGAATGTGTTGTGAAAAGCGTCCTTTTGGCCACTTAAAACGTAGCGAAGTATATAAATATTAAGGATAATACTAATAAGAACGTATTTGCTGATGGGTTTGTGTTAATCTTTGAAGTGCCATTATCGCAGAAATGACGGTTCTCATGAGCACACTGACCGGTATCTTCGATATCTTATTATCACACAGATTGTCATTATTGAATGAGTTGTCAAAAGCGTCCTTTTGGCCACTTAAAACGTAGCGAAGTATATAAATATTAAGGATAATACTAATAAGAACGTATTTTCTGATGGGTTTGTGTTAATCTTTGAAGTGCCATTATCGCAGAGATGACGGTCCTCATAGCACACTGACCGGTATCTTCGATATCTTATTATCACACAGATTTTCATTATTGAATGTGTTGTCAAAAGCGTCCTTTTGGCCGCTTAAAACGTAGCGTAGTATCAAAATGTTAAAGATAATGCTAATGCCTTAGAAAAAACTAAGAATGTATTTGCTGATTGGTTTATGTTGATAGATAAACCTCGTATTTTGTAGAGACAACATTCCTTTAAATGCACCGTGTGGAATTCTTGATAGCTAATAATTGTTACAAAAGTTATTCTATATAATCTTCTAACAAACTGTGTGGTATCGTAGAGATGACGGTTCTCATAGCACACTGGCCGGTATCTTCGATATCATATTATCACACAGATTGTAAAAATGTGTTGTCAAAAGCAACACGAAAAATGTGTTTCTTACATAAATTTTGTGTAAATTCAGTTATTCGTAAAGATGAATTCGATTATGAAATTAAATTAAAGCTGTAACTTTGTCTTCTGCGTCCTTTCGGCCACTTACTGAAATCGTAGCGAGGTATATAAATGTTAAGGATAATGCTAATGCCGTAGAGAAAACTAAGTATGTGTTTTGCTGATGGGTTTGTGTTAATCTTTGAAGTGCCATTATCGCAGAGATGACGGTCCTCATAGCACACTGGCAGGTATCGTTGATATCTTATTATCACACAGATTGTCATAATTGAATGTGTCCTTTTGGCCACTTGTGTAAAACGAAGCGAAATACAAACGCTTGCAAAGTTCTGTTTTATCTTTATAACAAGCGTCATGGAACAATTGAGCTCATATTTTGCACTTTTGATGTCAGTTGGAGCTGTATGCAGTTGAAGGTTTCTTAATCTTTGAAGTACCGTTATCGTAGAGATGACGGTCCTCATGTAGCACACTGACTGGGATCGTCGATATCTTATTATCACACAGATTGTCATTATTGAATGTGTTGTGAAAAGCGTCCTTTTGGCCACTTAAAACGTTGCGAAGTATATAAATATTAAGGATAATACTAATAAGAATGTATTTGCTGATGGGTTTGTGTTAATCTTTGAAGTGCCATTATCGCAGAAATGACGGTTCTCATGAGCACACTGACTGGTATCTTCGATATCTTATTATCACACAGATTGTCATTTTTTGAATGAGTTGTCGAAAGCGTCCTTTTGGCCACTTAAAACGTAGCGAAATATATAATATTAAGGATAATACTAATACGAACGTAGTTGCTGATGGGTTTGTGTTAATTTTTGAAGTGCCATTATCGCAAAGATGACGGTCCTCATAGCACACTTTGATATCTTATTATCGCACAACTTTGTTTTTACCCTCACTTCCGTTTTTTACATACGGGACTTTAGTTTATGCACATTCCTAACATTTCCAACATTTTTGGCCGTTGAATCCCCTGATAGGATGTATTTGCTGATTGGTTTGTGTTGATGCATAAAGCTCGTATTTGTAGAGACGAAATTCCTTTAAATGCACCATGTGGAATTCTTGATAGCTAATAATTGTTACAAAAGTCATTCTTAACAATCTTGTAACAAACTGTGTGGTATCGCAGAGATGACGGTCCTCATGAGCACACTGGCTGGTATCGTTGATATCTTATTATCACATCGTCATCAGATTCATTATTGTCCTTCACTGTAAAATGAAATACGCGACGAGTGATAGTTACAATTTCAACAAAACTCAAAAAACAAAAGTTACTTCGTTGTTTTTTGGTCAAGGGTCCTTCGTCATCAGATTCATCATATGGAGTGCCTACAGTTAAAAATAAAAACATTGATAAGAAAAAAATGTTCAACAATCGACCTTTTGCGACAAATCATTTTTTACTTACATTCTCGTTCAAAAATGGCACCACATAATCCTTTCAATGTTGGAACCTGTCGTGGTTCAGCATCAATGGTGGGCAAAGGGTTTGCCACCCTAAATGCTGCGGCAACTGCACAAATTAATAGAGCGTAATAGCTCCATGCTGACGGATCATTTTGGCATATATAACAAGAGTTTTGCTTGTTTACTTCCATTCTTTTTTGCAACATGGCAGTTAATATAAAATCTCTCAAAACTTATGCAATTTTCTCCTGGCAATCCAAGAAACAAGATACCAAGCTCTGGCGTCTCCTGATTATATACAACCTAGAAACATGCCCGGATGAGGCCTGGTTTTTTCCATTTACCCCGTACCTTCTTTCGTCTACCCTATCACCCTCCCGCTTATGAAACGTGTTACTGGCCTCCAGAGTAATTGCTTTTTCTCTATCTCTCTTTAGTTCTTGAGTTTTGGGGTGTTAGAGATCTTGCATCATATTGTCAATGAGGTGTTGGCGTTTGGAATCCGCCGAATGTCTATATGTTTTGCTTCTGTGTATTTTAAAAATGAACACAATTAAGTAATGTTTTGCAATAACATTACAAAACATTTTTATTGAAACAACGCGTCGATGATTCAAATGGAATGGGATATTAGCGTGGAACAAATGAGAAACTGCCGAACTGGTCTGAGCTGATGTCACATAACGCATAATATCCTGAGCATGTTAAATCAACTATATATGAGCTATAAAGTTTCAATAAGGCAAGTAGCAGAAGTTTCTTGTGGTATAATTTCTTGCCGGTAGGGGATTGTGACAATAAAATATCAAACACTTAAGTCCGAAGGTCAACATTTTCTATGTACGCTTGTGATGTGTTGAAAGTTGTGAAAAGCCCCTTAGGCGAATGGGAAATTTGCAAGTCTCAATTACCTATTGTCTTTTGTAAAACTTCTTAAACTCTTTTCAACGTCTTGTCGTGTATCAGCCTAATTTCCCAATCTGTGCACGCACTTCAATTGTGGATTGCACCAACTCCTGCAGGAACGACTTCATGTAATAAAAAAGGAACTCAAATGGGGAACAAGCCAGCTACTTCCGTCATTATTTTTGTGATTCTATAATTCAAATGTTTTAAAGAATGTCTGAAATTTGAAAATTACAAATTACAGTTTCGAACTCTCTCTTAAGGCTGATTTAGATGGTACAATTTTTGCCTACAACCATCGCATGCAACCTGCTCGCGTCATCCTTACGACACGACGTAAGTCAGATCCAAACGC
>JAOCPT020518839.1:0-11859 GCA_026546935.2 Palythoa grandiflora
AGTTTGTTCGCGCCTGCGGCGCTCGGTACCTTGCCCCCCCAATCAAAAATTGCTGCCGGCACCTCTGCAGTAAATTTTGCCGAGGCTTATTGTTCTTAATCTTTTGGCGATTTCAACCTCAATTTGTTCTGTATATGTCAGTCTTATTTCTGTGAGCGGTTTTTAAGAAAGAAACAACAAAATAAAACAAGGTCCTGGAAAATGAAATACCTTGCGCGACACATGTGATCGTACGGCTGAATTTAGAGGCGAACAACCTCCATTGTTTGTTGAGCAGTCTTTACAGTGAATCTCAGTTATGTTTTATGCTGAATCGCTAAGTTTTAGTCAATTTTCAACCACAAAAACTTTCCTACTCCTAGTTATCAAGCCTCAGCCTGAGCTTGTTCTTAAATTGTTCTTAAATTTTTGCATATTTGAGCCTGGCTGTTCTTATAAAGTTGTTCTTATAAAAAAATGTGTATTGAAAATGCTCACTAGCTCGTCAACAAGATTTAAAAGATGAAAGAAGATATTTTTTCTTTATGTGCCAAACATTGGTATAAATCATGTTTACGGGCTGCCTGTGACTAAACACGCCCAAGCGCTGGGCACCCTGTGCCTTACGTTGCTGCCAATGCATTGTGGGTGCGTATGTCGCTCCCTTATTGAGAGATCGCGTGTCTGTTCTATCGAAGGTTTAGGGGTTGTTTCGTGCAATTTCATCGGCCTTAAAATGGCAGGAGAAGAAGGCAAAATACAGTTATGGGTCAAGGTAAGTGCCAGACGTTTTCTGCTTTATTTGTAAGTTTGAATAAGTTTAACTTTCGGAGTTTTATTGCATGTTGCAGGCTTCCACGTTGGACAAGTCTTTGGGCAGTTGCGTTTTTTGTCATCGTGTTATGATGATGTTATCACTGAAAAGAGTTCCATGTACCGTGTACCCTGATTCACAGCATAAATACAAGCAGCATCCAGTGCTGTTTATCCCGTCAGGTGATGGACGTATGGATGACTACGAGGATATAAATGAAATCGAAGCACAACTTTTCAAAGTCAGGCCATCACTGAAATGGAACCACGAAAATCCCGAAGAAGACGTGAAAGCTATTAGCGAAAGCGATCCTAGTTTGGAATGGAATGAAGATCCGAAAGAAAGTGTCAAGTTGATGAAAAAAAGATATCATTTGGTCGAAGCAATGGTCAGTTTGGGTGAGGGAAGTAAGGTCTTTAAGAATTTCTACGCGTACATCAAGAACCGAGATGCCAGCTCCGAGGAGATGTTGAAGGGCCAGTTACTCAGTGAATTGGGAAGGTTGAATACGTTTATGCAATCACAGAAAAGCCCTGGCAAGTTTTTGTATGGTGACAAGCTGAGGTACCCTGATTGTGTGCTCCTGCCGAAGTTGCTACACATCAAAACTGTCTTAAAGTATTTAAAAGATGTGGATATACCAGAAGAGTTGACCGCCATACACTCGTATATGGCCGCCGCCTCGCAGGAAGAGGCTTTCGCGGGCACTTCACCGACAGAACAAGTAATTAACGACGCTTACGAAAACCAACTCGGATTGGTCCCAAAGAATTTGCTGAAAGGTGCCAAGCATAGATAAACAGTTTGACTCTAATTCTCTGAAGCGAAGTGGAAACAAGGATATGGTTTGATAAATTTTACTGGTTCTTTGTAATCTGTGACTCTGTGCTAATTTGTCGGCACACGTGGCTTGGTGTTTTGACTTCGCTATTTAACTTCATTTCGAAAGCTTATAAGAAGTGTTAAACTGCCATTAACCAACAATTTACAGAATATATAGCATAATTTCGCTGTACAAGAACAAAACCTCTTTTGTGAAGTGAAGCAATGATATGTATTCAAGATAATAAAACCGAACTCGCTCACAGCAGTTAGAATTTTCAATATTTGCCGCACCCTCAAACAGTATATATATTATGTTTCTTCCTGTTATTCCGCAATTTTAAAAGTAATGTTTGGTGTGCAATTTCTTTCAAAATAGATGTATTAGACTTCGTTGATATTAGATTGTTTATTATATGTCGTTTTGAAATAAGGATGAGTTGAATCGACGTGGTTTGTTGTTTATTCAGCACAATTAAAATTTCTTCGATTCGACAAAGTGGTGAAGATACAGCGTTTTATTTTATTACTATTGCTAAAGTGTGATTTCAAATTAAATGAGATTATAAGTCGATTAAAACAAAATTTATTTTTCTTTTCCTTTTGAAAATGTATTCTAGACGAGCACAGACATGTTGCAATTATATTGTATTCACATTTTGAATGCAGTGCAGATTAAAAGCAGTAAACTTTGAACTGTATAAGAAGATAGGATAACTTTTGATTCGAGAAGAACATTACTTGTGATAGTTACCATCAGCCAGAATGTATACAGTTTTATAGTTTGTTTTTGACGTAGACTTTTCAGCGAAAGAAAGAAATTGCACACAATATTGTTTGAAATGTACAGATCAATTTTCTGTGACAAATCTACCCAACTTATATCGAACTTTGATAACTGAATCCTTGACTGATTGCCAGAAATAGTACACACTTGATTAAAAAATACGAAAAACTATAAATGTTATTTTGGTAGGTAATATTTTGTAAAAATATGAGCTGATCTCATCATTCAAGATTTATAATTAATAAAAGGCTAATTATAACTGTTTTCATGTGTTTTGTTTTGTGGTGGTCTTAGTGATGTCATGCTGCTTTCACACACAAGTCAAATTTCATAAATTCATCAATGTCAATGACTCTTTTAAGAAGTTGTAGAAAAATTGGAACAGAAGGCAAAATAATGCATGTTAATGGTGTTCAGTATAATGAATTGACACAGTTCAAAAATGAAAAAGTTTAATACAAATTACTTTCTAGATCTAAAACTAATTTATTCATCTTTACGTTGGGACCAACTGGGCTTCCCTGTGGGACTGTAAATTATTTGAATGACAAAAATATGATATGAAAGATTTATGCTATTCCCATGATAACAGAATGATACTTGTTTTTTTAATTAAGTTAACATATTTTGAATGTTTTAAAACCATTTAGATATAAAATTATTCCAATAAGTTAAGTTCAATTTCAATCCAATTTTTATTAAAAATAGTTAGATATCTATACATACAACATAAACACAAACCTGCAAATACCAAAATGCTAGTCAAGGTGGGTTTTGTGTAGGGAAAGAATTAAATTTTACAATGCACTGAGCTCAAAAATTACAAACATGTTGAAACTCAAAGACAATTGAAGGAATTAGTATGTAGGTGTTGAAGATGATTTGATATTGTTTAAATAATAAGTTTATTAATAGTAAATATGGTACTGAAAATCACTATATTTACAGAGAGAAATCGAGTTTGTAGATTTAACAGGGCTCATTTCCACAATTCCCCAATTAACAGATTAGCTTAGCTGTGAAGTGATGCATAGTTACAAAGTACTGTCCAGTTTTATGGATAAAACAAACATTTCCATGGGTGGCAGAAGCAAAAAATTATGGGGGGGGGGGCACAATAGAAATTGTAAATTTTGTTATTACCCCATCCTCCCCTCCCTGAAATTTCTACTCAAAAGTTGATGTTAGCCAGATTGTTATTGGGGGGACCAGTGACCCCCTGGCCATCCCAGTACCACCACCCATGATGTCAACCTAAAAATTCCAGCCCAAGGTGGACGGCAGCATGGTTGGTGCAGAGGTAAGATCTTTGCCTTCTAACCACAAGGCCCCAGGTTCAATCGTAGGCTCAGCCGAGTGTTGAACAATTGTGTGACCTTCTTTTCCGCCAAAGTTGACTCAGCTTTCCATCCTCCCAAGGTCGGTAAAATCAGTACCAGCTTCTGCTGGGGGGTAACCTGCGATGGATTAATGTCCCGTCCAGGGGGAGTCAATGACTCTTGTCCACTTAACACTACAGAAACCGGGGATAAGCACTGGCTCCATGGGCCACTCCATGGGCTTGTAAAAGGATTTAGCAAGGTAGGATTAAAAGTATATTCACAGTGTTCTGTTCCTATTTGTTCATGATTAAAAGTTAACCCAGGGTTTTGTTGCACTAGTCAGGGTTTTAAGGAATTCAGCCCTGATATTTACTATATTTGCTTATGTATAAGTCGAGGTTTAGAGACGTGAAAATCAGCCTATAAACTGACCTTGACTTCAACACAGGCAAAAGATACAAAAACAAACTTTTAAAAAAGCATTGATTTTGGACCCCAAAACTGGGCTGGACATGCAGGTTATTAACTTATACTCAAGCAAATACGGTAAAGAACTTGATATTTTTGTTTGAAAGAGGAAATTGAAGTTGAGGTAAAACAAAGTATCGCTACTGTAAATGCTCCAATAAGCCATAGGCTGTCTTGAGCTTCAAGTTTCTAAGCTCCCCTTTCCAATCCCCCTTCAGAACTAATATAGTTAAACGAAAGGCAGAATGTGGAGTTAGAAATAGATTTTATGTTTGTTCTCAGAACAGAATTACACAGGGCACTGTCGGTTCCTTTAAATTCACCAATTAAAGAAATATATT
Organism: Palythoa grandiflora; assembly: GCA_026546935.2. Classification (NCBI taxonomy): domain Eukaryota; kingdom Metazoa; phylum Cnidaria; class Anthozoa; order Zoantharia; family Sphenopidae; genus Palythoa; species Palythoa grandiflora. Next base: position 4,534 of record JAOCPT020518839.1, read on the forward strand.
ACACTGTTGTCATTAATTTTTTTTCACGTTTTAGAAAAAAAATTTGACTCCAAAGTCTTAATCTGTCTTTATCAACATGCTCTTAATCAGCCTCCCCCCATTCTTGGTAGCATGAAATTTGATAAGCCCTTTCCCCTCGGGAGGAGGGACGGGTTGGAGTAAGAAGGGGGGGGAGTTATGAGAGTATTTATGATACTCTTATTTGAATGAGTATTACAGATTGTGGCAGATATTGCCACGGATCAACCAAAACTGATCAATAAAAATCTAATCAATTCAAGATCAATCCATTGATTAATTTCATTTTAAATAAAAAAAATGATCCTCAATTTTTTTGCAAATTCGATAAACGGTTTTTAGCAATTTATTGTAACTCTATAAACTAATTAAATCCAACATAATAGATTTAGGTATGAACTAACTTCTTAACTCAATCATTAGTTCAAAACGGCAAAAACAAAAACATTTTTCTAATTTTCTTTAAAAGCTGGGATTCCTGTGAAATATTTTATTTCAAATTGCCATTTGTTTGGTTTCTTTCTTTACAAACTTAAACACTAGCCAAATGTGGAACGATTTCACACACGGTTTTCAAGACACATCTGCATATGTGATCATGAAAAGCCGCACGCAATATGCAAATCAAAAGCGCCCCACTTATAAATTAATTGTTCAATCTACGCTGTAACGCATCTGCTCATGCGCAAATTAGACGTAACATGTCACTCCCAACTCAGTTATAGGATACATATATATGGCGCACGCGATGCAAATTGATAATAATAAACAACTTTAAATCTCTTGTTAGATTTACCTACTTTGTTTCATTCCAGGGAATGCTTTAGTGATCATCTGAAGATAGATATAAGGACAGTTTTGCCAGAAAAAAGCCGCGTACTAGAGTGGATTCAAAACATTTGTTGAAGATATAACGTCTTATTTTAGGGTCGAGCGAGGTTGAATGTTCTTAAATATTTTGAGGATTTTAGTCTGAAATGTTCTTAAAATAATTTTTTTTATAAGAACAAATTTATAAAAACAACGAGGCTCGTAAAAATTTACTGGTTCTTAAAAAAAAAAGCGTGCACTCATTTTCTTTTTTTTTCTCAAGGGTTAACGCTCCAGAAAAACAAAGCTCTAAGTAAGTCAAATATTAAATAAAAAACTGAATTTTTAGTGACGCGTTGTACAATGTTGCACTATCGTTATTTGCCAGTTCCATAATTTCTTACCATAATGTAAAAAAATAAAGTTCTCGGCCATTTCTCAGTCGTGGACGTGTGTTCTTAGCATGTTCTTAAATTTTGGCCGATTTTCAGCCTGACGTCAAAATTCTTTTTTTTTAAAAAAAGAGTGTAGTTTGATTTGAGAGAGGTGGTACAATTAAGTTTTACAGGTGTCTTGTTCTCCGAAAAAATCTGAATACCCCCACTTAAAACTTTTTAAACTCATAATTACGTATTTGTTATTCTTATCACTCATATTTAAGTACCTTCATGTCACCGCAATTTTATTTTAATTTGTTCCCAGCGTGTTTTTCCACGCGACTGAAAAAGCTCTGTGGCTTACAAAATATAAATAAACATGAAAGTCATCGAGACACGAGTTAATTCAAACGAACTAACCCTGGATCCCCCACAGGTAATATATAGATTTAGGCACTGCCTAAAAGCGGAGCTCCCAAGAAGATATCATTAATCTTATTTTATTTGGTGTCTAAAAGCGTTCTTTTGCTTAGTTTCTTATAATTTATTTTATTTGGTGTCTAAAAGTGTTCTTTTGCTTAGTTGCAAACAATTTATTTTATTTGGTGTCTAAAAGCGTTCTTTTGCTGTTCCCACCTGTACACGGACGTCGTACGTACGGACGGACGTATGGACGGACGGATGGACTGTGTTTGACTTTGAAAATTGAACTCGATGGATATACGATATTTTCTTAGGTATGGTGCTCCGCGCGGGAGCTCCGCTATAACATAAAGAAAAACTCAACTTGAGTTTAAATTTTTGACAAAATCAGTTTGAACGAACTGAAAAGCGCGCGCGAGCGATTTAACATGATTTACGTAAAGTACGTCATAGTAGAGTATTATGATGAAAAACGTAAACTTCGCTAGTACTTGAATGCGGCAGAATAGTTAGGAAGAATACTTATAGCCATAAAAATGGGACAGTGCCTAACATATTTCTTCCCCAACGGGGAAACAATTGTGCAAAACTTTAACAACGGACCCGAAGAGCAACCGCAAGAGACGGAGGCTCCAAAAAGGCGTTGCCAACACTCTCACTTTATGAAAATTCAGACGGACAACAGCTCAAGGAAAGCAGAGTGCCAAAGGTCAGGAAGAAGTTCGGTTGGCCAGCTTCTTCATATAATTGATATTGAAGATGTGAATGATGTTGAGGAATTAACGTCTGAGCGAGAAGATGTTGAAGCGTCTCAATTAAAAACAGAAGAGAATGAAGGAGGGCGTGTCGCAACGGCTTCTGATAAAACACAAAATGAATCAGAGCTGATCAACCAAGAACAAAAGGCAAAAAATACAGCGAGTGAACTGGTGTCCAATGAGGCTGAAAAACTCTCTCTTCAGTCTTTAGCCTCGTCTTTTACCTCAACATCAGCCTCAGATGATGTAATTACCGACGACGAATCAGAGAACAGAAAAGCTGCTCCTTTTCCACGCCCATCACCATGGAGAAAACTATACCTTAAAGCCATAAAACCGAAAGAGGTTGCAGCAACTACAAAGAAAGAACTTCAGCTCCTGCGGGAGCGACCAAAATCAAGGGTTGATTGGTTCGTCTTGAAACGCACTTTCAACCGCAGACCTGGACTTTCACGACTCCGGAGAAAAAGACGTATTGTTCCAGCTGAGTTGAACAGGCAGGAAATAAATGCCAACGGACATGTGCGTAAGACAAGAGTTATCCATGTAGCTGAAGCTCCTGTACAAGACGATCACGCGGGAATCGTGGGTGGTATTTTGCTGTTGCAGGGTATTGACGAGACTTCCCGCGTGTGCCAAGTGGATAGGAAAGAGTCTGGTGAAGATTATGGATATTTCGCTTCTGGGGAGGATGAATAAACGAGGAGGGCCTGAGTGGTTAAAAACTGTGCCCGAAAAGGGGATCTTTCACGGCGGCAGCTAATGCACTTATACTCAGACCGACATTTGTTGAGTCACATAGTCATATAATAATACCAATGATGGTTAACATCAAGAACATTAGACATACTTTCTATCTTTTTATATACTGACGATATTTAAAACAATTTATTACAAAGGTGATGGACTTGATAAGAGTTTCATATTTTGTTCAAACTTTTCAAAGTTTTTTGATGTAGTAGTCTTAAACTTTTCCGCTTTGGGGGATTTTCCTCTTTACTCTGAGTATACTCATTTTTACCTTTGTAAATACATTTTTATATAGTTTTGTAATGGTAAACTTGAATAAATTAATGTTGGACAGAGTGTCTAAATTACTTGTTGAAATTACTCGTTTGGCTATGGCATTTGTACGGTGGCTCTAAGTGCCATCCATGATGTGCTACTTTTTTTCTTTCGTTGCGCCTTTCGTTGCACTTTTCGTTGCGCCTTTCGTTGCGCCTTTCGTTGCACTTTTCGTTGCGCCTTTCGTTGCGCCTTTCGTTGCATCTTTCGTTGCGCCTTTCGTTGCGCCTTTCGTTGCGCCTTTCGTTGCACCTTTCGTTGCATCTTTCGTTGCGCCTTTCGTTGCGTCTTTCGTTGCGCCTTTCGTTGCGTCTTTCGTTGCGCCTTTCGTTGCGCCTTTCGTTGCGCCTTTTGTTGCACTTTTCGTTGCGCCTTTCGTTGCGTCTTTCGTTGCGTCTTTCGTTGCGCCTTTCGTTGCGCCTTTCGTTGCGCCTTTCGCTGCGCCTTTCGTTGCGCCTTTCGTTGCGCCTTTATATAGCATCTAGCGTTTACATTATAAAGATAATAATTATAATGGAAAGTTAGTTTTGCAAATGTGACTACGGTTAAGTATACTTGAACTAAAGTTCAGACACGACACGTGACAAAAAAGGAAACAGTGATGATGATGATGATGATGATGATGATGATGATGATGATGATGATGATGAAAACGTAGTGATGTTGATGATAATGTAATAAGCAAAATATAAAAGAAATGTATATGTAAGTTAAAATCTTAAACTTAGACTTAAAGGTCTACTCCAGACCTTTGTTGCTTCATGGTTTGACAAGTCTATATCGGTGAGCCTGATTTTAAGTCGTTCTTCATAATCTATTACGCATGTTCTATTGTTTTTTCTAGATTAGTTTTACTTAAGGATGACTTGTTTCATTTTCATCTAAAAATGTTATTTTTGCTTTTTCCGTTCTCAACAGTTGATAATTATTGTACGTCATACAGAGGGGTAAAGGTTACTATGCATTTCAACTTCACTGAAATCTGTTTTCCGCAAGATGCATAAATTTGTTGTGCTCAAAATAAACATTTTAGGCTAGTAGTCCTTTCAGGGGATTCACTTCCCAAAAATGTTAGGAATGTTAGGAATGTGCATAAATTAAAGTCCCGTATGTAAAAAACGGAAGTGAGGGTAAAAACAAAGATCTCGTATGTAAAAAACTCGTAAGTGAGGGTAAAAAGATCCCGTATGTAATAAAACCGGAAGTGAGGGATTTTTACATACGGGATCTTTGTTTTTATCCTCACTTCCGTTTTTACATACAGGACTTTAATTTATGCACATTCCTAACATTTCTAACATTCCTAACATTAAGTAGTACTACTTAGACTGCTGGTCTTAGAACCAGTGGAGCTCAATTTTACTGGTGCTTACTGTTTATGATATTTTGGCTATCATTAAATAAATGATACTCATTTATATGTACATATATGTACACATTATTTTTATAACGTTTGTAACCCATAAGCAATTAAAGCTTTCCAAATAATGCCTGCATAACCTTTGGTTGTTGTTCACTCGATTGCACAATGGGTCTCTAAAGTCTAAATGTAATTCATCTGTTCGTAGGAATTCCAAACAGACACAAGCTTGACTAATTCACTCAATTTCATGAAATTTTATTCGTTTTCGATTTAGATGCTTGAATTACAACACTACTAGCAAGTTATAAAATAATGCTTTTTAGTATCAGCTACTCATTTCAAAAAGGTTTTTTCGGGCATGTCATGTGGAAAGATGGGTTAGAGAGGTTGGCTATTTTCAGGAGGGTACCTGGGAAGAGAGGACGAGGTAGACCTAGGAGAAGGTTCATGGATTTTATGTGCAAATCAATTGGGATGTCACACATTGAGACTATTTGTAGATCACAGGACAGACACGAGTGGATCATTTGTCGCCAACGTCCATTGTGACGGCACTGTTATTATTATTATTATTATTATTATTATTATTATTATTATACTCATTTCAAATGATTTTAAACATATTGCAGACCTTGCGTGCTCTGGAATTACTTCAAAAGTTTGAGAACATTCCTGGTGTTCAGCTGTATCTCCACGATAAATACCACAGGGTCCTAATGCAGTATGGAAAGTAAGATAAATCACTAGCGTCCTCAATACTGTTGCTAGATGTGAATGTGAATGTAAGTAGTGATTGCCAACGAGCCATCTGAGTGAAGACGCGAGGCTGGCGAAGCGGCAGCATTATAGAGCCGTGCGAGGTATTGATATAGGTGACTAAAATCTCGAGTGATTTGGAGAGATTTAAGTAATGTAAGATTTTATGATGTAATGCCAAATAGGCCTATTGTCCTCCAATGGTCTGGCTTCCGTTTTGGTGATAATTGATGCAACTCAGCTTGCACTAACAGATCTCTGCATTATTTCACACCTCCTACTGAAATTTTTTTTTCGCGCACTAAGCTTCTCATAGCAAGCCGTTGTACACTTTTCAAAAACGTCTTGTTTAATTGGTATTACATTTTTCATCATGAGCAACATTTTCTTAAGAGTCTGTTAACAAAGTGTTCGCAAGGCAACTTGTGTTTTGTGCTCGTTGGCACTTAGCGAGAGCTAAAACTTGTTAACTATTTTTGAATAGTAGAAAAAGCTTGCCTTGTTGATATATTTCATTATGACAGACTTTGTACTGCAGTTATAAGCAATAATGTTATGACATAATCTTCAGTTACTTAAATTGCATTTACCACAGCAAAGATTGTACTGTAACATCATTGATAAATTATTTTGCTGCAGCAAAAATTTAATATTATTTTTCAGTTGTTCTTCAAAACTATTAAATAATAAAATGAAATGGCAGATGGACTTATCTATAGATAATCATTTTTGAATATGCTTTTGTAGTGGTGCAAAGCATAAAAAATGATGCGTACTGTAAAGCTTGCATATGTGAGTTCGCTTTACTGTCAATGAATGAATGACAACTGCAGAATTTCCTGTTTACTTTGCTTATGAAGCATGTGTGCATAGAGCATGCAAGAGTAATAATTTTTGGACTACTACTACTATTACTGATTTAACACTACTTCTGTTGTCAGTAGGTTGTACTGACACTATCACTAGACATCATAACAATTGGACATTTCTCGTCATTTAAGACCAGAACCGTTGTTTTCGCCTAAGCGTGGACACGTGTGAAAAAAACAAGTTCTAATTGGGTGCAAACATGACATGCTTGGCAGCCAAATGTTTGAAGTTTTACAGCCACTAACCAAACTCTCATGCAGTATTGTTTATTGTACTTTTGTATATTGTAGAATGATTTATACGAAACCTTACACATAATTATTTCTTTTATTGGATGTGTAGCTGCCATCTGAATTACTTCATTTCTGAAATCGTTGGATAGAGGAAAAGCTGATTTGAAGTTACAGCCATATTTGTTCATTGAAAACATGCCAACAAATTTATAGATATTGGCGCAAGAATTTGCTTAATGGTTGTAAAACTTCAAATGTTTGGCTGCTAAGCATGTCAATGAATGTTTTCACCCAATTAGAACATGTTTTTTCTCATGTGTCCACGCTTAAGTGAAAACAACAGTATTAAACAATTTTATCTTAATAAACTTAATGTACAAAATAAGGATAGATTTATTTTTATAATTGATTAATAATATATTGTTATGTTATTTCATACTATTTGAGCTACATTGAGGCAGTTTATTTTTATAAAGAATCCATGTATTCTGTATAAACTGGCCTAATTGTTCAGATCTTGTATTTTTACATTTATTTATTCATTTATTTGTTAATTTTACTTCAAATTGTGTTAACCCTTACAGCCCCAGGCAAATTATCAACCTCCAACTTCTCCTTACACAACTCAAACAAAACAATAGAACTGGTAATGA
>JAOCPT020518876.1:0-11857 GCA_026546935.2 Palythoa grandiflora
CCTAGATTAGTGTCAATACTATTTGCAGGTCAGTGGCATATTATCACCTGTAAAAATGTCAAAAATCTGAAATAAAATCTGAAAAATCTGAAATCTGCATTCTGGTACAGTAATCCTGCAATGCGCGTGCGCAGACGTGTGCACGAGACCAACATTGTTGTAAGTTCAATGCAAACTGGTTCAACATTGTTGCATTACGCTTCGCCGGTCACAGAGCAATAGTAATGTTGGGACTTGTTGGACCAAAGTTTGACCGTTTTCAAACTATATCCAACAAGCGCTACATTGCTGTGTTTCATGGATGCAAACGGATCCAACATGTTGCATGACCAACAATGTTGCGTGTTGTTGGTCCAACAATGTTGCGTGTTGTTGGCCCAACAATGTTGCGTGTTGTTAGCCAACAATTTTGCGTGTTGTTAGCCAATAATGTTGCGTGTTGTTAGCCAATAATGTTGCGTGTTGTTGGCCAATAATGATGCGTGTTGTTGGTCCAACAATGTTACAACTGTTTGCATGGGCCTTTAAGGAGGCTATTCTGGTTAAACGCTACTTCTTGACGGCTTTTAGCGTTACTTTTGATGATATCACCTTGCCTACTTTGAATTTTTGAAAATCCTCAATTACATTCACAGACTGAATCCAAAGGAAGCATCTTGAATATTTTCAGATTTTTCGGATTAGATTTGGTGTTAAGTTTAGAGTTTAAGGGAAGTTAAGAAAAATAATTTTGAAGTTAAAGGGCAGACCAACAATTGTGGAAGAAGTACCTTATGTATGGTAGAAAACATTTTCAATAGTAATTTCTCCAGATCCACTTTTTAAGGGGGTTTTAGATCAATAAAACGTGCTCCAAATGGCAAAAGTAACGCAATGCCGAAGAAATGTCACGTTTTGCTTAGCGAACTTTGTGACGTCACACGTGTGTAAGGTTCTAGATTTGCAATATGGCGGATAGTGATGAAGAAAGCACTTATCTCTCCGATGATCTTGAATCCGACTTTGGGGAACGGAGACAGATTCTTATCCTAGACATGAAGTCCCACCTTGGCGTTTTGAGCCGCCTGTCGCCAAACGATGAAAATAATGAAGAAAATTGAGAGGAAACGCTTGAAGTTGTTGACAACCCGAAAACTGGTTGGCGCTTACCTACACACGGGAAACTTCTAACTCACACGATATGTTAACATTACTTTTAGTCAGCTATTTGAAATTGGAGCTGTCGGAACGCCATTATTTCTAAATATAATTTTCATTTCAGCTAAGTTTTTTTAGATATATAGAAGAACTGAAAAGTAAAAGCCAAACCGAAACTGCGGAAAAAGTCAGTGCGAGTGCGGCTCATTCATGATAGAGGTATTAAATTGCTATTTCTATGATGTATGCAATTTACTAGTATATCTATTTGTTCAGGCAGACGATTTCTTACGTAAAATTTTAAATACAGAAAAGCTCTAAGCCCTATCTCGAATAAATGACCCTTGAATTTTAAATGAGTTGTGTTGAAGAGTTTTGCACACGGCGCGCTCATGACCTTTGCACCGGTTCGCAACTCACTTTCGGTAAACATGAAGGCATTTGCGTAATGAAAGTTTTCAAAATTCAACATATCTCGTGTGTTTTTCTTCAATTCTTTTATGTGTGAGTAATGCTGTAGAAATTGGTTGTTACATAAATGTTGGTGGAGAAACGAAGTACTAAGAAAAAAACTAAGGAAAACCTAAATATACTAAAAGTAAAACAGTACAATTTTGTTAGAGTTTGACAGCTGCAAACCATGAAATTGAATAAATATACATTGCCAAATTTTATTGACTGATTTAACCATTCAAATCAAATTAACTATGAAATCATGATAATATGTCATGTTTTGTGTCCGTTCGGGTGTCAGTTTCTGAAAGAACCGCAAAGACGAAATAATTGTTGAGCATGCTCTGGCCTTTGACGAAAATTTCAAAACTACAAGTTGAAGTACAACGGAAGTCCTTACACACGTGTGATGTCATCAAAAGCGTGACTTCCAAACAGCTTGTTTTTATGTAACGCCAGATCGCTGCAACTTTCACAACAAGTTTTCGCGGAATTAAAAGCTTAGTTAGTCTTAGTTAACTATAAATTGCTAAAAAATGACAAAAAGGTAAAAACTAAATTACCTTTAATATTTGATAGAAATTGGCCAACCCATCCCCAAACCAAAGATGCACTTGCGCATGGTCAGGAGGGTGGTGCTTGTCCTAAAAAAATTCCCTAGCTTCAAATCTCCTTCTCAACTCTTTCACTATTCACCAAAATTTTAATCAGAATGCCCCCTTAAAAACAAACGAAAAGGTTTAGCCTTATTAGATTTGGATTTAATGCAGTTGCTCTTAAAGCAGAATCAATGGAAATGTCATCAAAAACGAATTTCCTTGCTTTTGACATTTACTAAGAGAAGTAACGCTTATTGATTTGTCCCACAAGAAACGTCACACCGACGTTTGAGGATGATGGGGGGAGGGGGAGGGAGAATTCTTGGCCCGTTGACGTTCCTACCCAGTCTACACTTTAAAAACTTTAGTTAACCCGCACAGGTCACTGTGAAACGGTCACCTGCTGTTCATATAAACTGCATTTTCTACACATCTCCTTAGTCTGAAAATGAAAAAGAGAATTCTCTGAAATAAATAAAAAGACTTTGTGCTGCGGCAACTTGAGTTTAAAACTTTTTCTTTATTGGCGACCGGTTTCGGCACTACAACCTTTGTCAAGCCTGTACGAACTCATTATAAGAGGATTAACTAAATCTCTACTATATATAAGAAATTCTACAATCTTAAAATAGTATAATTATGTGTTAAAATAAAGAAGCGTGTTATTTACGGGAAGATAATACATTTAGTCACATTTAGTTACGCTCACTACTGACGTGATTCCGTGAGAAATGCAATGTCGGAATGTCAGAAGTTTGATAAAACCTCCGTGGTCGATGTTTAAGTTTGGGCCAGAAATCAAGCGCTTCCTTAGTTACTATAGGCTTGACAAAAGCTGTAAAACCGAAACCGGTCGCCAATAAAGTTTTAAGTCTTAAACTCAAGTTGCCGCAGCACACAGTCTTCTTATTCATTTCACCCGCACTGATCACTGTGGAACGGTCACCTGCCGTACATATAAGCTGCATTTTATACACATCTCATAATTCTGAAAATGAAAAAGATTTCTCTTTGCCAGCGGGAAACTCCGAAAAGCTATATCACAAAACTTTTATAATGGATAATTTTACCAAATTATAATAACTGTGGTCACATTTCCTACAGTTGTCGTGTAATCGCTTTTTAGAAAGATTTGATCTTTGTAAGAATGTACTGCGATCTGAGGTGCGTTGATGAATAACAAAAAGCACCTTCGTGTTTTATCCAGATCGACAATGACATGCATACACAAAGTTCATTGTTCTCGAATTTTTTAGCTTATTCCAAAATATTAAGAACACTAAAGGCGAATTGAAATTAAATTTGGAAAGCAATCAAAAATGGAAATGCTACTCGGGGAGGAAGACGAATAAAAATTGCGTGAAGATCACGTGAAGAAGTGAGAAAGCAGTTTTTCTACTCTCGGGGACGCGAATGTCAAATTTGTATAGATTTCTAAAAATATATATAAAGAATTTCTAATATAGTTTCCGTTATGCTTTTCCTTTCAGTTTAAGTAAAGTCATGAGTTCTTCGTGCTGTCTGACAATTATTTCAACAACAGACGGATCAGCCAAGGTCGATACATCACCAAGCTCGTCCGGTTTGTTCTGGGCCACTTTACGCAAAATACGGCGCATTATCTTTCCTGAACGCGTCTTCGGTAGCCCCGGTACAACCTAAGGTGTTAAACTGAAATTAGTAGTAGTAGTAGTAGTAGCAGCAGTAGCAGCAGCAGTAGTAGTAGTAGTGGTAGTAGTCGTAGTCGTAGTAGTAGCAGTAGTAGTCGTCGTCGTCGTAACAATTGAACAGTTAGTTAATTGATTAAATAAATATATCAATAAAGCCATTAGTTGTGTTTAAAAAGCTACATTGTTTTCGAACCTGTATAATTTCTGGTACAGCAAAGGATCCAATCTTTTCCTTGACTATTGCTCTCAGGTCTGCCCTAAGGTCGTCGGGAACAATCTCCACCCCTTCTTTAAGCGTAGCGTACGCATAAATACCTGATATTCAATGGAAATGATCAGTTCACGACTCAAGATATAGCTTAATTTTCAACCCCTTAATCTTAGGTAGAACAAATTTCAGAAACAGTATACGTTATTGGTTCTAGGCAGAAACGAATTTGTCATTTTGTGCCGAAATATACATCCAGAAGTCTGTTTCAGGTCTAACAAAACAGTCCGGCCATGATGGCCTCTAATCTTTATAATTTTCCTTACTGACACTAAGTTTGTCATAAGGTGGGTATATTAAAATATGTCAAAGTGTTACGCTAGTGTAAAAAGCATCTTCAGTGTGCGAAATTAGGAATTTTTCTGACCCGCCCAGTTTACATTGGTTTAATCACTAAAGGGTGCGTTTTAGCCAGCCTAAAATAAATTTAACCGGCCAAAATCATAAAGCAAAACTGTTAACATTTTCATACGCATGCAGAAATAGTATATTTGTTCAAATACCAATATAATGTTTCTTTTCGAAATATTTAAGCTTTGCACTATTTACAAATCTTTTACAAATGCTCTGAAAATTCAACCGGATCTGTCCGGCCCGTTAACGTTTTTCCTCGAATAGACGCCGCCCTCGAATAAACGCCGCACCTTGGAACAGACAACAAACTGAAACACCGAATTTATGACTTTTTACAAGCGCAGAGCAGAGTTGTTTAAAACTTGTTTAAAGTTTGAAAGGCACAGACAAAAACCCGCAACATCGAATTTATCTGACTTCTTATGCGTTTAAAAGCACAACAAATTGTTGTTTTAACACTGTAAAACTTGATCAGTACAGCCAAAGAACTGTATCATTTTTTTCTACCTTTTGAAGTTAAGTTACGGTTGGTTGTTTAAAAAAGTAAACAGCATTATAAATAAACGCCGCCCTCAAATAAACGCCGCACAGAAAATATGACAACTTTAATAAACGCCACAGCGGTTATTTGAGGAAATACGGTATCTGTGATTTTTTAACAATTTTACTGGCCTAGGGCAAACTTACCGCTTTTAGACGGTTTTCCACCGGTAAATTCGCACCGAGATTTTATTTTAAGACGATAAAACCCAACTCAGCCTATTATTAGAGGCTATGAGAATTAAGCCTTTGAGAATAGATAAAAAGCCTTAAGTTCAAATGAGCAGTGTTCAAACAAACCTTCCCCCTTGATTTCATGAGGAAAGCCCACAACTGCTGTTTCTGCCACTACCTTGTGATTATCCTGAAAAATAAATAAGGTACTTTTGCAAGGTTACTTTTCAACAAAAAATATCTTAGCATGACAAAAACATCTCAAGACTGAAACATATTATATTGTAAACTAACAGTTAGATAGGGAGGAGCAGTGTAATGTTTACCTAAATAATTTCTAGTAACTTACAAAAATGAGAACCAGTTCATGATAACGGTTCGTCACGGTAACAGTTAAGTTTTTGAGCTAAGGGACAACACGTCAAAAAGTTAAAAAAACACGTCAAAAAGAGAAAAAGAACCACACTACTATGAAAAAGTAAAAATAACTTGTAAGTAATACATAATTAGGAATAAACCTAAACATGATCTATCTATATGTTTTGACATCACAAGATTCTTTTTCGCATAAGAAAAAAATTCTGAGTCCCTAACAGGAATTGAACTCATGACACTCTGATTATCGGTCAAAGCCAAAAGAAACATATCTAGGGTAGAAGATAACCAGCCATTGAACTACCCAGCCATGATGCTCTACCCGCTGAGCTACAGGAACTCACGTGGGCAATCTTTTGATACTGATGCGGTGATAGCATCTAAAACTCGTCGTTGTTTTTAATACTTTAATTTTTAATGGATTATAAAAACATTTTAGCGTTGAAGATTATTCGAAAAATCTATCTCCAATTAAAAAACACAAATGTAATAAAACTGTTCTGTCCAGAGTATTTTCAAACGAACTATAACAAGTTGGATCGTTAAATACTTTTCTCTAAATAAACAGATTTGTTAAGTGCTAATTTTAATTCTAAAGGGATCATTGTGTTCAGCAATCAATGCCATAATGTAAAACATACGAACAGCACTGGTCAGCAGTCACTTACCATAGCATCCTCGATCTCAGCTGTCCCAATACGATGACCGCTGACATTAATAACATCGTCCACTCTTCCCGTGATCCTGTAATAGCCATCGATGTCTCGTAACGCTCCATCACCAGAAAAATATAACCCTGAGAGAAACATACATGTATATTTGAAATGCATACAACTTTTACGGATTTGTTCATAATCAGAAGTTGGAGTTCATTTTGATCACTGGGACGTGCAAAGCTGTATCAAATGATGCAGTGGGACACGTTGCTTCCAGAACAATGAACGTAGCTAGGCACAGTCAGAGGTCGTAAGTAAAGCTTACTACAAGCTCTTGGTTGTTCCACAGCACTAAAAGACAGAATCAGCTGTCAAGTCAAAAGAATAAGGCATTCTGGCAAGCTTGTGACAATAATTAGGGAAAAGAAATGGAAAATTCTTTTCTAAAAAATAGGGATTTTGATGGATAGATAGACAGCAACAAAATATATAGATGGCAAGAAAATAGGGATATGTTAGGGCTTTTATTTAGAAAAAAACAGTGCTTCTTACCTTTATTACTGATAATCAAGTATAAAAACAAGTCAATAAAAAGAGCAATGTCTTAGGCTCGAAAGAAATTGTGCATTTCATGTCTTTATATTACTCTGGACACTACTGAGCTCGAATATTACATGTCGACTCATGATACTGATTCCACTTCAAGCACATTCAATGATACAATTCCGCATTGTATCAATAAAAGATTTTAAAAGATCTATGATGCCACATGCACAAAACCATCACAAAATGGGAAAAAGTAGGGCTTTTTGGAGCTAGCAAACATAATTGGGGATATTTAGGAATTTTAGGGACACAGGAATGGCTGTACAATACAAACCACTTCTTTTATCTATTATGAACAATGTTTTCTAACTTTCTTAGTCTTGTCAGATTAACCAAGTGCTATAACAAAGAGGAGGCAATAAACTTACCGGGGTAAGGATTATAATATGTTTCCAAGAACCTTTTGCGGTCTCCATAGATTGACCTCGCCATACCAGGAGTCGGAGCCTTGAAGCATAGATTGCCTGCCACATTGTTACCTTTCAGCTCATTGCCCTGTTCATAATTGATAATCTAGTTACTCGTGTACCAAGCTTCTTAACTTAAAGTGCACCTAACAGCAAAACATTTTTTTTCGCAAAAGTAATAACGCGTAATTTGTGGAGTAATTTACCGCAAAAAATGTTTCATTTAGTTAAATCCACGACTTTTAGGGCTATTCAAAGTACGTCAAAATTCCCCGATCTTGGATCACGACCAAGATTAATGGGGCATGGGTCGAATCGTGGGGCAAGATTAATGGGGCATGGGTCGAAGTTGCATTGCTGCATCATACCCTTACCATCTTATGGAGATAATCATTCTCGATTTGACATCATTGCACCACAAATCGTTTTAACATTTTGAATGAAAAAAGACAATGGTTTGACAGTCGTCAGAAGTTTTTATGCCAAAGAGTGACATCGTTTTCTGAACAACTACTGTTCATTAATGAAAAAATATTGTTCACCCAATCAACTGCTGCAAACCATGTTTTTTTCACAAGGGAAATCATCTGATTGGTTACAACCAAAACGAAAACGATTTCTTATCAATGCCTTATAACTAAATAAATCTCAGTAATTATGTAATATGAATTACACATTGAGTTTTGGGCAATGGAGTCCCAAAAAGGGGAAGAAATCAGTCAAAACAAAGAAAACATGGACGAGTTTTGTAAATTTATTCATCAACAAAACCGACAAATACAAAAATTAACACGCAAAGTGATATGAAGACATGGAAGTATTTTTGTCTTACTGAAAACAGTAGTAAGATGAAATTATTTGGCCATATAATAAATCTTTTATTGAACAAGTTTGTTGTGTCAAGATGGCTAGAAATTGGCCTCGTTCTTTTTTTTGCCTTTTCGACTTTGTCTCGGTCCATAATAACGCAAAAAAAGAACTTGGCCAATATCCAGCCATCTTGACCCCACGCTTGTTCAATAACGCATATTTCATCAAAGATTGTCTTGTGTGTATTTAGGTTTGCCTCACTTCTTAACATCTTGAGTTAAAAAATCAAAATAATAAGTTACCCCATACGAGGACATCGCAGATATTGAATAAAGACAAAGGAATATTAAGATGGCTTCTAGTTATGAAAGAGGTCTATAGGATTTACGGTTTATTGTCTACCTTGTCATCAACAAGAACTGGCACAACACCAAAAAACGGCCTCATGGCGTATTCTGGCTTTACAGGACTATGGTCAAGTGCAGGTCTAGGAGCAATGTAAATCCCACCGGTTTCTGAAAAAAAATTGATCGACTTTTAAAAATGTTAAAAAACAACCAATAATATTGCTATTATACCATAGTATGGTATGGTATAGTATGGTTTTGATTTCGAATCCCAATATATGATCAGTAACAATAAAATTCGAAAAGTCATACTTTAACTGTGAAGATCAACTTATCTTTTCACTTTCATGAATATTTTTGCAATGAAAACTAGTTTCTCCTTTTAGAGGCAAAACTGAGTCAAGCAAACTATGAAAGTCAACCTACAAGTATGAATCTTCTTTTCCCTTCACCTCAAGTACCAAAGTCAATCCAAGTGTACGAATCTTCTTTTCCTTTCACCTCAAGTACCAAAGTCAATCTATGTGTATGAATCTTCTTTTCCTTTAACCTTAAGTACCAAAGTCAATCCAAGTGTACGAATCTTCTTTTCCTTTCACCTCAAGTACCAAAGTCAATCCACGTGCACGAATCTTCTTTTCCTTACACATCAAGTATTAAAGTTAATCCAAGTACCAAAGTCAATCTACAGTACGTGTATCAATCTTCTTTTCCTTTTATCTCGTATACGGACTTAGCTCTATTCATTATAACTACTCGATTATTCTGGCATGGTTAGTTTAGATTTATAAGTTGTTCCAGGAAGGCAGCGTATTTCTATATAATTATCTAATCTTAATGTTTCAAAAACCTCTAGTTTTTTACTAATGGTGAAATAAACAGACTTGTTGTATGAAACGTCATGAATTTCTTGTGGCCTTTTTGAGTTCCTTGCGCTCCATATATGTTGTACTGTAAGGCTTCATCAATTAAGTTATTACCAGTTTGCCACCAGGTGTCGACAACAGTGCAGTGTTTATCTCCTACCACATCATTATACCAGCGCCACGCTTCTTCATTGATTGGTTCACCAACTACAAGACAAGATGAGATCAACATGAAAAACAACAAGGAAAGGAACAACAGCTTTGATATTGATATAATATGTAATAAATAATGGTAACTGATTTGAGTGGAGTGCAATTTAATCTCAAATCATACAGCGCACAGCACGAGTTCAATTTGAAGTGACAAGTGTGATTTCTGACTAAAACTGAAATTTAATAACTTTTAACAGTTGAAAATGTTAAATTCCCCGCTATGTCTCAGGGGTCGTGGGGCCGTTTGAGTTGACTGAGTGCATAAATAAACAAAAATTTGGCAAAGGTATAATACTAACTTTTGTTAAGTGGTTGATTTTTCATTCGAGTTTCTTTTCGGTTTTTGATTTGGCTTTAGAGTGCTTTCAATAGAAACCTTGTGGTTTATACATTATCTCTGATAATCATAACCCATGAACTATAAATAATTATTATGTCAAGTAGCATTAATAGTTAAAATAGTGCTACTCGCGAAATAATCAAACCTGTTTACTCTGCTTTCCGAGTATGTATAAAAATTATAAGGATTGCTTTCAGACGATCGCGAAAACCTATCTTTTAGCACTGCAGATAGGCACAAAAAGTTGAACTAATTCTTTTCTGCTTACTTACCCCGATTTTCGTGCAGATACTGATTGATCATCGCTTGCAGTTCACGCAGATGTTTTTCCAACTTGAAATTTAGTTTGCATAAAGCTTGGTTAATCAGAAACAGTTTTCTTTACATTCTGTTTGTATTAGCTTTCTATTATTTCCTTTGAATTATGTTTTAAAAGAAAAGTACAGTCTTGAAACAAAAGAATTCTCACGCACAGTTTTCGCGAATGCATATTTGATGAACTCGAACTATACGAGTGCGACTCGATAACGCGCGCGCGGCGGGAATGTTTATCGATGGCGGTACTGTATCTGGCCAGTGTTGGAAAGTACAGTCTGTTTGAAATATGACATGGCCGTTCAGTAATGGCACTCCAAAGCCAACCCCAGACGAAGAAAGGATTTAAATCTACAATGACAACTGACGACTTTAAAAACTGAACCCAAATCATAATAATATAAATTGAAAAAGATAATACTCAACACCTGTATAAAGACTTCCTGTGAATAAAACTCCCTGCAGTTTTAAGACATCACTGTAATTTAGGTCAGTCTACTTATATCTCTAAAAATTGTACAGATACTGAAAATACATTACACAAGTTGGATTAAGAGGGCAAACACAAATACAGTACTTCCAGCTTTCAATCCTCCCGAGGTTGGTAAAAAGGATGGTACCATCTTCTCCTCGGTGCAAATCTCCGATGGATTATTGTCCCATCCAGGGTTAGTCAATGACTTTCATCTGCTTAACATTACATAAACCAGAGTTTGGAGTAAAAACTCGATTTTTAATTTTAATCTAAACCAGAGTTAAGCACCTTTTCCAATGAGCCACTTAGGCTCGTAAATGGATTTAGCTTGTACACTGTAGTACAAACATTGAAAATATGCTGTACAAGTCTTTTTAGTGTTGAATTAAATCCTATACCTGTAGCAAGGACCCTCAGTGATGACCGGTCATATTTCTTAACCCACTCATCTCCATATTTCAGCAAGAGTCGGATTGCTGTTGGTGCTCCATAAAACTGGTTCAGCTGCAGACGTTCCACCATGTCCCAGTACCTCCCTGGATCAGGATATGTAGGAGTGCTCTCAAACAGTACACTGGTTGCCCCATTAGCCAGGGGGCCATAAACCACATAGGAATGGCCCGTGATCCATCCAACATCAGCAACACATGCATATTGATCGCCAGGTTTGTAGTCCATACAGCACTAACAGAACGTTAAAAAACATGGCACACGTTTGACTTAAACTAATTGATAATATTTATAAACTGTTTGTACATAAATACTAAACTCTCAAGTGATCATGACGGAGTAAATGCAGAGCAAATAACCAAAATGGACATGGAGTTCAGGAAAAGATACATTGTCATTTCTAATGGATAAACTTTGCAAAGAAGTTGATTAAACAGTGAACATCTCTAAAAGATCAGTAAGTACTAAAATATCATGTGGGACGAGGACATCCTTGTTGAGTGACATTGACACTTCCCAAGTACTTTATTACTATATATTGCACAGTTTAGGCTGTTCCATATGTTGCATATAGCACAACTTCAAAAAAAGTATGATACTTCTTGATACTATTCTTTATTACTGGGTTGCCTGTGGGCAAACCCAGTTCTAAATTACCTTCTGTGTTTTTTTTCTTTTTTTTTCTCTGCGAGAAAATCCAATTCTTGCACAATAAGACATACAGGATTTTGTCGGCGCTTTGAATTTTTAATTTGTGGCATGGAAACTAACTACAGTTCCAACCTCGTACCCAGGCTCAGAG
>JAOCPT020518942.1:0-11856 GCA_026546935.2 Palythoa grandiflora
GGGGCGGATTCCAGGGGGAGCTGAATTCCTTACGACGCCGTGTCGTAGACATGAAGGAACGAAATGCTTATCCCTATGCCAACCCGACAATAGGAACACGGCTTCCTAATATTGCAAAAAAGAAACAGTATGCAAGTTTGCGACCAAAACTTAATCAAAGTAGAGACCCACTACTCTTCGAATTACGGCAAAATATAGGAAAAAAAATTATAGACGAACAAGTGCAGTTAATAAACCAACCTTATGACAGTAACAATTATTTATGATCATGATCTAAAAATCGTTCTGCAGGGTTGCCACGGACCTTGAAAATCCTGGATTTGGCCCTGGAAAGTCCTTGAATTTGGGTCATATGGTCCTTGAAAATCCTGGAATGGGCAAAAAATTTCTTTGATAACCTCCAAAACTAATAAGACAATATTCTAAAACAAAACTCGCGACTCCGAAAGGCTTGATTTTTGTCCAGAAGCAAATCTTTTATAGTTTGTTAATATAGTATGCGTATTTTAAACTGATTTTTGAAAAAAGAATATCAAAGCATAAAGAAAAAGATAAAGAAGGTCCTGGTTTTCCCTGAAAAGGTCCTGGAAAGTCCTTGAATTTCTAATCCAGCAAATAGTTGCAACCCTGACTATAGCTTTTTGGCAATATACACTGTATTCAGGCATTCTGGCCGGAATGTAACAAAATTTAGAGAGAAAATCAGGGACTTTTTTCTTTGGAAAAAGGGCGGTCTTTAGTGATACATAGCAAGAAAATAGGGAAATTTTAGGGCTTTAACGTAGACAAAAAATGTAACATAGCTTAAATTTCTCTCATTGATTTGCAACCAGTAAATATGAAGGCGGCGTGATTGGCGCAGCGGTAAGATCACTGCCTGCTAACAATAAGGTCCCAGGTTCAACCTCCGAGTGTTGAACATTTGTGTGACCTTCTTTTCTGCCTAAATTGACTCAGCTTTCCATCCTCCAGAGGTCGGTAAAATGAGTACCAGCTTCTGCTGGGGGCGAAACTGCGATGGATTAGTGTCCCGTCCACGGACCGGAGAGTCAATAACTCTCATCCGCTTTACACTACAGAAACCGGAGATAAGCATCGGCTCCAATGGGCAACTTAGGCTCGTAGAAGGATTTAGCTTTAAATATGAAGAGAGATGAAGCCACTAACTGGCACTGGCGTCGTTTCTGTAGGGTAATACACATTATTAAGAGGGTCATCTTTAGAATTAATACACAGATAAACTTTTGATGCGGATTCCGTTACAAGCAATTTCAATGACACCAGCCATGCAGACTAAAACGTGATCACAAAAGGGAAAAAAGTAGGGATTCTAAGGAAAAAATAGAAAAAAAAAATTACCATAAAAATTGGTTGTTTGGGGGCACAAAAGATAATTAGGGATTTTTAAGACTTTAAGGGCCACTAGAATGCCTGTAATATACTTTGTCAGTAATAATAATGAATAAATTTGATATCAATGAACCTTTTGTTTTTAACCGGTACAGGTACTATATACTTTTCACTCTCACTTTTAGTTTTACTTTGAGCCTTCTATCAGTTTCTCACACTAACCCTCTCCCTTTTGTTCTCTCTCGATTGCTAACATTCTCCTTCTCATTTTCAATTTCGCTTTCAACTGGGCTTTCTTCTTTACAGTTAAATTGCTTATTATAGCGATGGAGTAGTATCAAATCATTATAGTTATTACAATTCAATCTGAAAACTCAGTTTGTCTCAGAACTTGATGCCTCAGCAGGAAATGCTCAAAATCTAATACTTAAGGTTGGTTCACAGTGTGATATAAGCATAAGCATAGAAATAAGCATAAGACTTATCTGTGTGAACCGAACTAAAATAAGCATAAGCACAAGCATAAAAAAATGACAAAAATTTCCATTTTCTTATGCTTATGCTTATGCTTATGTCGTAGAATTGCAAGTGTGAACCGGCCTCACATAAGCATAAGATATATGTCTGCAGTTTTTCTGTCAGTGGAAAGATAAAATTAGAGCTTAGTCCTCCCTCGAACAAACTAACAAACATGGTGGTCATTTTCGTCCTCCATGTTGGACGAATTAAAAACGCATGCGCTTAACGCCAGTATACATGCGCAGTAGCTATTCAATCCTTATTCGTATGTTGGTTTGGTTTACACATCGAATTGGTATGCTTATGTCTATGCTTGTGCTTATGTCAAAGTGTGAAAAAGCCTTTAGTTACATCAGTAACTAAGAGGCTAGGATTTTGGTAGAAATCACGTAGGAAAAACGTCTGCTCTTAAAAGAATTTACTACCTCAGCGATATCAGGTTGACCAATAAATTTTAGCAAAAGTAGCAAAATTTGGCTACTATTGCAATCATAGCGTCAAAGTGAATATCAATTAAAATCAGCGCGGGCACTTACCAAGAAAAAACAAAAGTCAGGACAAGTAAGAAAAGTAACGAAAAGTACAAATATACTTACCGTATTTCCACGAATAAACGCTGCCCTCATATAATCGCCGCACCTGAGCCAAAATATATTAATAAAAGCCGCCCTCGAATAAACGCTGCACCCTGGAAGAGACAACAAACTGAGACATCGAATTTATGACGTTCACTTTTTACAATTGCAGAACGGAGTTTTTTAAAACTGTAAGTTTAAAGTTTGAAAGGCACAGACAATTTATCTGATTTTTTGCGGTTAGAAGCGCAACAAGTTGTAGTTTTAAAACTCTGAAGCTTGATCGGTACAGCCAGACAAAGAATGTACCATTTTTTCTTATTTTTAAAGCAGCATTTTAAATAAACGCTGCAATTTAAATAAACGCTGCCCTCGAATAAACGCCGCCCTGAAATAAACGCCGCACCCAAGTGAAAAATTTAATGAACGCCGCGGCGTTTATTCGAGGAAATGCGGTATCCCTCTGATTAAAAAGCTGAGTTTTGACAGTTTAATGGAAATGAACTAGAATGCATTAACTGGCACACAGAAATTATGGGTGCTTTTACACGGGGTAGCCAAGCAAAACTTAAGTCGGTTTCAGTTTTGCTCAGCAAAAACGTTAACGCCAGTGTGAACACTCTAAAAAGGCGTTACTTTTCTTAGTACGTTAGGACACGCTTTTTTTATAAGAACAACTTTATAAGAACAACGGGGCTCAAATTTGCCAAAATTTAAGAACAATTTAAGAACAAGCTCAGACTGAGGCTTGATAACTATTTATAGGAAAGAGTTTGTGGTAGGAAATTGACTCAAACTTAGTGATACAGCATAAAACATACAAAGATTCACTGTATTGTAAAGACTGCTAAATAAACAATAATGGTAGTTGGCCTCTAAATTCAGCCGTACAATACATGTGTGTCGCAAGTCGTTTCATTTTCTAAATCCGTCAATACCTTGCTCTATTTTGGTTTTTCTTCAATAAAAACCGCTCACAGAAATATGAACAAATTAAGAACAAATTGAGGCTGAAATCGCCCAAAAATTAAGAACAATGAGCCTCGACAAAATTTACTGGTTCTTATTAAAAAGTCGTGTAATTATCACTATTTTGTGGTGTCGATAAAGCATAAAACTACAGTAATGAAGCGCATTTGCATCGGAAACTTCAAACGATACTATAAAGTTTCAAAGCAAGAAAAACCTTCCCTGAACACGACTTATGGACCCAAAAATATAAAAACTCCTTCGAGGTATAACATTCGCTTTTTGTCCGCTTGTCAAAATCGTTTGAATGGTGTGATGGATATACGAGTTATTGCTCGTCCAGGTAAACATTTCTTACGTTAAGGTTACCGTATACCTTCATGGGTGTTTTGCTTCAAAACAATACAGTACTTACATCTGTCTTAAACGGTAGATACCTAAACCTATATATCAAATTAAAACCTATAGGGCTGGCTTTCGAACTATACCAAAAATTTTGAATTAAAATAAATGTTTAGATTTTTTTACGTTCTCTAAAAACGAGCGACAAAATCGCCTTTCGATAGTTCCAAGTCACAGGGAATTTGTTCGTTTTCCCTGAAATTTTGGCAGTAGCTTCTTCAATATATGAAGAACAAAAACGTGTCTGCGTTTTTTTGTTTTTCGAAAAACTTTTTGTTTTGGAGCAATTTTTTCACGGTCTCTAGACTTTTTTTAACCTTAATGTGTCAAAAGTTTCCTCTGCTCGATATTGTAATCAAAAGCAAATGTATAAATAGACAAGTTGCTCGAACATGAGTAATAATGTTGGATTTTGCTTTTTAGAATGAAAGGGAAAACTAACAGTTGAAGAAAAATAAACATTATGATTACACTCTTTCAGAAACCTCTGTTTTGACCCAGAACACACCATCCAGCACACAAAACCATGGCCATCTTCAATTTTCCAGTAAAATCGCGTTTCAGATAAACGCGGCTATTTCAATATAAATAAATTGTTTTTCCAATAGTAATTTATTTCAAACAAATTTTAAATTATTTCAAGATTCTTCCACAACATTATATAAGCTATCAATAAGATAATAGAGTTACAATGGATGTTTTGCTCAAACGCAAAAGAAATGTTAGAATTTTATTTTCTTACCGTTTAAAAAAAAATATTTTTGGTGGCGACACAAAGGGTTTTTATAATATTTTTTTTTAATTCCTTACTTCGACCACTACGCACGTATATTAAACAGTCACTAGTTGCTTCCTTAATGTTACGGTCTTTTCAAGTTTATGCTATTTCCGGTAAACTTTAAATAGTTTCTATAAAAAAACAAAGTACCGATTTATTTTGTTTCAGCTTGAGCTTGTTAACGTTCTTAACTTTGAAAAAAATATATATTTGCGCAAATTTCTAGCTCATCCAAAGTATTATCATAAATTGGCTTGCCAGCTAAAAAGCTAAATCCTTTTACGAGCCTAGGTGGTCCATTGGAGCCGGTGCTTATCTACGGTTTCTGTAGTGTTAAGCGGATAAGAGTCTTTGACTCACCCTAGACAGGACAATAATCCATCGCAGGTTAGCCCCCAGCAGAAGCTGGTACTCATTTTACCGTAACCGACCTCAGGAGGATGGAAAGCTGAGTCAACTTTGGTGGATACAAATGGCTGAGCCGGGATTTGAACCCGGGACCTTGCGGTTAGAAGACAGAGATCTTACAACTGCGCCAACCACACCGCTTGCACAACAACAAAAAAACATGTTCGAGAGAAAATATTCTAGTCACAGGTTGTTTGTCGCAACTGCTACATTTCACACATTTGCATAATTATCTATTCTGGTAAGCACTCGACAAAAGTTCGACGTGCATGATGGTAACCTCTGCCTCCGGTCCTTCAAAATTTCAAAAGCGCATACTGACTGATATTAAAGATACGCATATAATGTTAAGGCATATGATAGGAAACTCGACCATTTACATTGACACCAAAAATTGTTCGACTACCTGTACACAGAGAAAGAAATTACATGCGGCCTTGAATAGCGAGAAGGTTCTAGTACATAGTTTTGAACGATGTTTCCACTAAGCTTTGTAACATATAGAAGTCGGAGTAAGGTTGGGCTTGGTTGTGTGTTAGGGCCAAAAATTAAACTATATCGCCACTCGTGCCAAAAAAGGGGCAAAGATAATTTGTGATAAGAATAGAAGAAGTGAAAGTCTCATAAACAGTGTAATAAATAATTTACATATTTTTCACAAGTGATATTATAGTTTTCTGTGCGTGTTTTTGATGCCATTTGATTATCTGATGTCATATAAGTTTCTTTTTTAATTCAATTTTCAAAAAACTTACTATTTGTATATTATACTATGGCAATCCTTTTTTTTTGGAATTAATATTGAAATAGTCGCGTGCATGAAACACAGGTTAAGTGTCGCAGCGAGAAGATAAACTTTACAAAATTATAATTTCCCTGTTATTTATGTTTAATTACTGCAAGGCTAAAATATGCCAAAACGTGACCAGGCTTTAAAGTGCTATATCTTCAGTTTTTGTCCCAAATTTTGATGTGGGAGTGAAGCATAGCCTCAAAACGCGAATAGATACAGTTACAATTTTCTAGAACATACTTTATAAGAACACAAAACACAAGGTCATCTGTTTTTCCCAACCCACACAATAAATTAAACAACATACCTATTAATTCCGTCGGGTGAAAAACAAAAGGCTAATAAAGGCGAGCAGGTTAATGAAATATCTTGTTTTTTCTGGTTTTCAAAAACGTGCGCGCATCTATATATGGAAATCTCGTGCCAATTTTTTTTATTGTTTGCAATTTTAGTAAAAGCAAAAACAAACAAACATAAGAACTGCTGTACGCAGCTTTACAGCTGACGCAAAAAAGAGATGACTTTTTTTTTTTTTAGTTTCAGTTATAGATTTTTTTTTCTGATGACGGGGATGCGCCGATAATTTAGTTCAGAATCTATACTTGTGTGTTTGTGTGTTGAGTTATATCCTAATGTGAAGTAATCTAATATAAAGTGTTTACGGCAAAGTGCAGCAAAAGCAGGTGTTGTGGCATTGAAAAGATAACGTTTGGTTTTGTATTTTATTTCAATAAGTCCGTGTTTATATTTGTTTTTGCTCCGCAGGAAACTGAAAGTTTTTAGCGAAAACATCTGGCACGTTTACATGGACAATCAAAAGCCTTAAATAATTATTTAGATACCACCAGAAGCATCTAAAGTTAACCGTTGAGTCACACGTTATGTTTTAAACTGACAAGTTTCTTATGTAACCGCCGTGTAAATTTTGACATTAGTGCAGTGCGAAGGTTATAATATAAAATTATATCGGTTGGAAATTTAAACTTTACAAGATCAAAGACCATTTCACAATGAAACCTTCATTTTGGTTCAAAAACAAACACAGTTTTAAAGAGCTTTTGTTATTTCAACATAATGATTTGTTTATGAACGCTGCAAGGAAAATTGGAAAAAGACAAATTTATGAGCTTTTTCTATTGGTTATTAAGTTAAGAATAGACCATGTGAATATTCTTTATCAGGTTTGCTCTTGTAATTAGCAACTAGTTGATGCTGCAGTTCTTGTACGGAGCTCATGAGCTATCAAGATTCAGCACGAACAAGTATTCCAAGTCACTCCAACAGAAAAAAAATTCTGTAAAAATGTTTTATAACAAAAAGGTATGAAAAGAAACTACAATTTAATTACTTCAGTTATTCCATGTTTTATCAAGACTAATTTTTACTGACTTTTCCTGACAAATCAAGAAAGTATTTTTGTATTATCATTATCTTGGCAGAAGTACTCCTATATCTATCGCAACACTTACGTTTGAGTTTTCCGAGAGAGATTGCTCCCGATATGTCCGTTTCAAACTTTTTCCGAACTTCCATTGCTACTAATATTTGGGGAAGTCTTTTACAAAAACACAGAAAAAAATAAGCCGTAAAACAGTTGAATAAATAAACAGATCCTAAGTAAGCATCGTTTACCAACTTAATTTAGACAAAAAAAAAATAAAAACAAGTCTAAACATCAAGGTTAAACCATCTAGAGGAATTAATTTTCTTTAATTTTTAACTAGCTGCAGATAACTGAAAACAGTAGACGAATTTTTAATCTGGATTAAAAATTAACTTTCCAATGCATCGATATCTTATCGTATTTTTTGGACTCGAAGATGGGAGGATTAAAATAAGCACACATAACGCGATAAGTCTCATTCTAAGCTATCTATAGCACCTTCGATCAAAGTATTCTTAAACAAAACTTCTTAAAAGTTTGTTTTACGCAGCATTACCCGAACAGGAAACATCGACGTAACAGGAATATTTTTGTTATTAGAACGTTTATAGAACAAACTGTGAAAAGTGACAAGGTTGTAAAGCGAATAAAACACAATAATTGCAAATAACTTTTATTTTTCGTAAATTATGCAGGTTTCTTTGATAATTATGCTGACCCTGATGTGCATATTAGGTAAGGTTTTCATTTAACTTGTTCTATAAATTAACTTTTACTTAGTGCCAACGAGGTTAGAGCAAAAGAGGAAGGAGAAAGCAAAATACGGAAGTAATAATATATTATATATATATACAGTCAAATTGCTTATCTAAAAACCTATAGATATATAGAACAGAAGAAATAAAGGGATTTAAATTCAAACAGGCAGGAAGAGAGGTGAAATTAGATAATAAAACATTTCTTTTGTAATTGAAAAGTAATAGCGTTTTTAAAAATGCGACAGGTTCAAAATCCAAAAATGCAAAGACAGCCAGCAAGAAAACAAAAACACGCACACAAACAAGGACAAGCACAAAAGAATTGACAACGAAGTTTCCAAAAACGTCTGAAAAACCACAAGGTAATAAATAAATAAATATAGATAATTACTAGTTCTTCAAGCGTAGATGTGAGGTGTAGTTGTAGATGCAGATGTAAGGTGTTGATGTACATGTAGGTGTATAGATGTTGATGTAGATGTAAGTGTAAGCGTAGGTGTAGATGTAAACGTTGATGTAAATGTAGATGTAAATGTAAATGTAGATGTAAGTGAAGGTGTAGATTTAGATGAGGATGCAGGTGTTTTTAGATGCAGATGTAGATGCAGATGTAGATGTGGATGGAGATGTAGGTGTAGATGTTGATGTAGATGTAAGTGTAAGCGTAGGTGTAGATGTAGACGTAGATTTAGGTGTAGGTATGTAAATGTAGGTGTAGGTGTAAGTGAAGGTGTAGATTTAGATGAGGATGCAGGTGTTGTAGATGCAGATGTAGATGCAGGTGCAGATGTATATGTATATGTAAATGTGGATGGACATGGGGATGCGGATGTGAGGTGTAGTTGTAGAAGCAGATGCTGGTTAGAGGTGTAGAGGTGGACATAGATGCAGATGTTAGGTGAGGTGTAGGTGCACATGTCAGTTTTACACGTCAGGTGTAGGTGTGAGGGGTATAAATGTGGATGTAGATGAAGGGTTACATGCAGATGCAGTTGTAGATGTAAATGTAGGGGAAGCTGTAGATGTAGATGTAAGGTGTAGATTTAGATGTACATGTAGGTGTGGATGCAGATGTGAGCTGCAGATATAGGTATAGCTAGGTAGATAGATAGATAGATAGATAGATAGATAGATAGATAGATAGATAGATAGATAGATAGATAGATAGATAAATGAAGTTGACGAGAACGTATACCCAACAGTGCTTTCGAAACAGCGCTATGTATGCAGAAAGTTGTCAAATTGCCTTTCTGAAAACCCGTAGGTACACAGGTATATAGAACTAGATAGACAGAGAGACTTAAAAATAAGTAAACATGGAGAGAGATAGAATTTGATAATAAGACATTTCTTCGTTCCTTTAAAGCTGTGACAAATTCGATTACCAAAGCAAAAACTACAAAGAAACCTGGCCTGAAAACAAAAACTGCTGAGGGATCAACACACATACAGTCAAGGGCACGAGAATTGACAACTATGTTTAACACAGTAGTTCGTCCAACAACCTCTGAATACTCATCAGGTATATTACATAAACATTTAATAATTAGACCAACAGACCGCAAGGGCTATGTATAATAGCCTATAATAGTCTATTGACCAGTGGCCCTTAAGGGCGAAGGGTCTAATTGTTTAAGCATCACCCAACTAGTCGAGCAGAAAAGGCAATAATAAAGTTAGCAAATGCATGTTGAAGAAATATTTATTTGGAAATAAACTGAAAGAAAGCTTCACGCTCAATTGCGGCAAACTTTGAACTCAGTGCCGTCTTCTCGTCGGATAGCAGCGAATAAAAACATTGTGAGACTTTCATTTAACTCTTCTTTCTCCAGCTCTTATATAACTGTTTTAAATTTGTTTAGTTAGCAAACCATTTATAATAAAAAGTGACAATATATTTGAAAAGACTTTTGAAAAAAGTAAAGCTAGATTTGCTTTGAATTTATAAACAAAGTTTGTAGTTTTTTCTAGTAACAAAAAAAACAGCAATTGAAGCCAACATTCCTTAAAAAATCTTCATCTTGTACTTTGTTGCCCTTTTGGTCTTTTCTTGAATAGAATTATCCAGCAATTATCTAAAATATTCTTTGAAATTTCCACAAAACGCGAAGCAGCCGCCATTGTTTTGGTATGTTTTCAAAAATGTCGCTTTACTCGAGGACCATTGCTAAAAGTCCCCTACTACCTAGCCAATCAAAACGCAGGATTTGTGTTAGTCCCCTAGTTGGGTGACACTAAAGATAGTTATTAGCTCTTCAAGCGGCAATTGAGTCATAAAACAATCCAAGGCCTGGGAGAGTAAATAGTCATAGCCGTAGCTGGAATGTGTATCATGGACCGATGTTTCGCGCGTCAGCAATTTTGATAGAGCTAGCACTCACTCGCAAACACGAAGAGACGTATATTAAAAATAGTTTTAAAAAACATTAACCGAGAGGGATTATTAAAAGATACACCAAAACGTTACCCCATTTACGATGATCCAAGATGGTCTTTGGCATCCACATTTCAAAATCTGACTTTCGGATTTTTCTAGTAGGATAGGATCTCCTTTCGTTAGATTCCGAATTCTTCGATTTTCTTGAGGATTCAGTTTGCATTTTTGAACAGTGTAATGAGCATATTTAGTGTATAATATTGATAAAATGTTTTTATATCACCGGAATGCTTTTTAGTTTTGTAGTATATTTTCTTGTCTGCTGGAATTAAAAAAAAATAAAAATAAAATCCATATCAATTACTGAGTGCGAGACTTTTATTTTTCAACACCAAAATAAAATAAAAATGTTTCACCTAATTGATATTATTTTAATTCATCGTCAGAAAGAGAAACTCTGATGTGATATTATTTTGTTACGACAGGAAAAACAATAAGGAAAACATCAGCTCTGCGAACAGCGTCGTTGGGTACTCTGCAGGGTAGGTTGAAAAACTATCTTAAGTTTATCTTTTTCATATAACGTGTCTCTCTCTCTGTCATTTTCATTCAGTTCATTTTTCCTTCAAGAGTTCCCTGTTATTCGATGTCTCGAGGCTGCCAATTAATGAGCCAGTATTTGTATACTGCTGTTGAAAAAATGGCCAACAATCGCATTTCTAAGCTGAACTTGTTCGTGCCGAGTCCGGCTCGTGCTTCTCCCACTTTGGCTTTTTTACTTATAGCAAGTGACAAAGTTAGATATCAAGTTCTTTGGGACAAAATCAATTTCAGTTAAAAAGAATGTTTCCAGTTGTTTTGAGACTGTCCGAGTGTCCCGTTGCTGTTTAATAAAGCTGTTTAATAAACTCTTCTATATCTCCATTGGTTATAAATTGTCGAAAATGAATTATAGCAAAAAAATGAGTTCTTCAATTTGTTCTTCAGCTGCCATGTCTCGGTATACTTTTGTGCAAAATTTTCCAGCGGCGCTGACCGGCAACTTTGGCGCCATTTCGGAACTTGCTGTATGTAGATAGTTCTGGCGCCATTTCAGTAGTCGCTTGGAAGTAATAACGGGAAAGCCGGAAGGAACACAAAATACACAACGGCCTCATGGGACAAATTCAAATAACGCGTTTACACATCAGTTTGAGAATGCTTGTTGTGATGCATTGCTACTTTTTGAAGAACGCCGGTTTTTGTGTCACTCCTGCAATTACAAGTCACGTTTTGGACAGTTTGAAATTCTGTTTTTGTTTTTAGGCGTTAAAATTCTGCCGACGTCATCATTACCTGCCCAAACAAGTTTCATAGATACTGGTAAGTTTCTGGATAAATAAGAGAGTAAGAGAGTGATAAATGAAACAAGATTTATGGGCGGCGGAAGCAAAAAATAATTGGAAGGATGGGGGGAGGGGGGGGTGACACAAAGAAAATTGTAAAAGTTCATTATCATCCCATCCGTCCTCCCTGAAATTTCTATTGATAAGTTGCTGTTGTT
>JAOCPT020519001.1:0-11856 GCA_026546935.2 Palythoa grandiflora
ATCCAAAAGAAATGATCTGTAACTTGTGATTGGCTGGATAAAAAAATTCTTATCCTGTCTGCAACTGTATTGGGGTCAAGTTTAGCCTCAAACCTTTGATATTCATTGCTTTGGTGTTTATCATATAACATATCTGTGAAGCTCTTAAAAACATGGCTGGTTAGATAAATGGCGCAAGCTGGGTTGTGTGAAAGTTTCAAAATTTACCTTTTTTTGTTTTTTAATCAGCAACTCGAGGAAGATTTCAAGAATGTCGACTTCTATAAAATGGATGTTGGGGGAAACAATCTAACTGTAATCCAAAGACGTGAAGTAACCGTCTGCAGTTACGTGCAAGTTTTAGGTGCAGCAGCAACCTCAGCTTATGTAACTCCTCAAGAAAAGGTTTTGTAAATGTCTTTATACTTTTTCAGATTGGTTATCTAGTACGTTTTCAGATTCAAGATTCAAAATGTTTATTCGTACCAACTGTTTTACAAACAGAGTGTTGGCCGGGATATGCCAATTTCACTAAAGTTACTTGTATATTGGCTCTGCCGCGGGAATCTGTTTCTCAAGATGTCTGCACAGAGCTAAGTTATGTTATGAGCTTGCGAGTAAAAGAGAAATTTCAATAATAATATAGCGAAGTGCGTGGGAGGCTGTCGAATATTTAATATGCCTCTTCCAACAGGCGTTTAGATTTTGGCATTAATATCGCTAATAATAAAAGAAGTAAAACTGGAAGTGGAAAGTGAAACGCACCGTATGCGGACGCCTCGGGGAATAGATCTCGGTTCTAAAAATAACTTTCATGTATTTGACATATCCCAAAGGCTAGACCGGGAGCGTCCCTCTCTGTCCCCTTATTTTCTCTTGTATAAAACTATGACGTAGTTTTATTGGGTTGGGAAATATGATATCCAAAAACGTATATACGAAGTTAGTATTTTCTTTTTCTTTAATATAAGTAAATAAATATAAATGTATAAATGTATTCAGTGCCTTGCACTAACAGCACATCACAACTTGCTTCCCGAATGAACTGCAAAACATCTACCCCTCTTTGAAAACAACCTAAAAGTTTATTAACTAACAAATTAATGAGTCAGCGTTGCTAATCACCCTCCTTGTATTCAATGACAACAAGGTCGCGACTCGATGAGGTCGGACCGCAAGCATTTTAAAGGCACACTCATCACCCACAGATGAGGGCTACAGACAAACACAACTGCAGCCTAATTACAGTACGCGACCTCTGAGCAGTGCACCACAGCCAAATGGAATAAACTGTGAGTCGCTTTTGCTGAGGGAGGAAAACCGGAGTACCAGAGAAAAACCCTCGGGGTCAGATTGAGATTGACAGTGTATTCTAACAGTGTAAACCTAGATAACCTAGCGAGCACCTGCGTTTGTAAAATCGTGAAATTCAGTCCTAAATAAGAAACTCTTTAAGAAAATGTCCCGGCTTTATGACTCTAATTGAAACTTTAAGGCCACTTTCTTCTAGATCACCTTTGGAAGTGGAAGCTTTGAAGGTAGTTGGATCAGGGTGGTGAGCCATTTTTTTGTCCACAAGGAGCCTCCCATTCCTGTAGGAACAATGGTGATCTGTAAGGCAGACAATGGTGAATCGTGCACCGATTTCAGATCAGAAATACAGTGTCAATTCAGTCTGGAGGTGAACCACACATTTACTAAACTATTTTTGTCTAACTTTAAGAAAAAACTCTATCCCCTAATATAACTATTCTGTTAAGTTTGATTTAATTTTCGGCATGTTATGTTAACTGACTTATAGCTGCCCCTTGCTGCCATACTTCGATACTTGCCATTTTCTTTGGTTTTTGAGTTTTTGAAGGACGAAACTGGTTGAAGCCATAAAACGTGAAGGAAAAAATAGCTGTGTTTTACGGTACTGCTAGAATTATACTGGTCTCACCTGTTTACAAATAAATACATATTTTTCGAGGCTAGGAAAAAAGACTGCACTCATCGCAAAACAATTGGTAATTTGCTTTGAGCGGGACAACGAACCCACGTCTCCCTGGAATACTAGTCAGGTGTGTTAACGACTACACCGTGAGAGACCACCAGGCTGGTAACGCAGAGAAGATTACTGATGTGATTGTATGGCTATATCGACTTGAGTATCACTGGGCCCCAATATTTTCTTCATTTAAGCACGTCTTGAACCTCATAACCTCAAACGAGGTTTTGTACAAATAAATATTTTTCAAGGCTAGGGAAAATTCGTATAGTGAAATACGGAAATAAATACATTTCTGTCTTTACCACGCACTCATCGCGTTTTACGAACGCATACTTAAAGGAGATTTTAAAACCATATAAAGTAGCATATCTTGCTTGGGGCTTTTTCCTGATACGTGCTTTCCGGTTTTAGACTTGGATATTGTTTGTGATTTATTCTGCAATCGGACCCCTCTCCTCTACTTTGGACGCAATTCGTTCCATTGATTGTTTCATTGATTGAAATGATATTTGGCACATATGAACAGTTTTCTTTGTACGTTCAAATAAACATGATCACGTGGTGTCTAATTGGTTTCCACGGCAACCGTAGCCACATAACTGAAGTCAAAGGCCGCCATTTGGGATTTTTAAGTTTTTCAGATTTTATTCAAGTTCGAAAACTGACGAGAAAACAGCATTTAGCAATTGAAATTACGAAAAATTGGCTCCATCGTAAAATTGTCAATATTTAGTCACTCTTTTGCAAAAGGTAGAAATTTCGACCTCAACACACAACTTGCGTGATTTATTGTGATCACATCATCAGTTAAAAAGTACATTTGTACCAAAGCTTTTAGTAATCGGTCAGGCAGCAAAAATTTTATGCCAAAAAATCGAAGGGGGTGGCCCTCAAGGAAGAGTTCCCGGGCGAAACTTGTCAACTGTCTTACATTTGGTCATGTCTTGCAATATACACATGGGACTATAAGTATAGCATGTTGAGGGGTCTTTTGTGGGTGTTTAAGCAACTAATTTATGTATGCAAAAACTCAAAATTTGGATTTTGACACCATTTTGCTTATAGTTTGTTTTAAAGGAGAAGTGCAGAGACCGAATAATGATATGCAAATATGATGGCAAAATCTATGCATGACGTAAAATGTCCAGCGACCCTGCTCTATGGAAACCTTTCCTACCAGTTTCAAATGATTGATAGACAGTTGTGTGTTTCTAATTTAATGTACAACTGACGAAATAACTTCATTTTAATTTGTTTAATTTTAATTTGTTTAGGAAAGTGAAAAGAGAGAAGAAGAAAAGATAAAAGAAGCAGCTAACGGCCAACCAAGTGGCTCATCAAATGAAACAATGGA
Source organism: Palythoa grandiflora (assembly GCA_026546935.2). NCBI lineage: Eukaryota > Metazoa > Cnidaria > Anthozoa > Zoantharia > Sphenopidae > Palythoa > Palythoa grandiflora. Next base: position 3,327 of record JAOCPT020519001.1, read on the forward strand.
GGTTGGCTATCTTTTCAATATTGTGCATCGTAGGCTATTCCATAAGATCGCACCACTGTAACTGAAGCCATTTTATAGGTTGTTGTCGCGAGGCTTAGGAATGGCTAGTTTGTTCTCGGTGTCTCTCGGTGTATAATTAATTATGTTGCCACGATCAGTAAATATAGAACACAGGTACCCAGGAGCGAGACCATGGAGGGATTTATAGACCATAACAGTTTTTCGAATTTTGCGCTGAATTTCGAGTTTCTTCCAGCCAAGTTTTTGAATGAGAGGGTCGGCACTAGTGTCATAGTTTGAGAAAGTCAAAACTCTTGCCGCACGATCAAGTAGGCGCTCAAAATCAATCGTCATTGAAAAAGAAAACCAGTTTTGCAAGGAAATTGGGTTGTGTTTAATTAAAATCAGTGAAATTCTTACTTTATCTTGTGTGTCAAGACGATTCCATAATGAAGATAGAACGACGAACGGTGAACTATAACATGGACAGAATGAATGGTTTCGAAATTATTCAACCAAAGAACGAGTCATAGAGTTTCTTTACCGACACTTATCCTTTCACTACAATTCCTTTTTACAAGGTAATTTCGATTAATTTAAATGAATAAATAAGTTCTTCACTTCGATCGATGGGGCGACTTCATCTAATACCATTTCCAGTTAGAGTTCCAACAAGCTATGGTTACATACGGAGTCACGGAGGTGAATTCTTTTATTACAATACGTCTTCAGTTGTTGGGTTTCACATCAATACTTCACAACTCATAGAACCAAGTCTCGGTCTAGCTGAGAGTTAGGAACTGAAACGTTTTAAAACTGTAGTTTTAATATTTTCCTCACTTTCAGACATCAAAACATCTGTACACTGACAAGTAATAAAAGAAAACTGCTTTATCGGTCGTACAGGATCTGCATTGACTGGTGATGTGTTTATCCATAGAGCACTGCCATATTGCTGGTAAAAGCAGATTTTATCCTGGTCAACAATCTAGGAGAAGCATTCCCGAAATCAAGCAATTTCATCTGCTTCTAACTTTTTTATGTACTTTGTTTCTCTAACTGCTGCAAGAGCGCAGTTTCCTCTTCTTCAAGAATCTCCATCTGTACCTCTAGACTTCTAATTTTCTCGTCAAGCCTTCCTGAATATGATTTGCTTGAAAGAATTTCTGTAAGCCACGTTTGCCAATCCACGTGCTGTGGTAGAAAAGACAACAAGAAATACTTCAAATTATTACATCTCTGCTAGTGCTACGTTAAATGGTCAAAAATTTAAATGTCCCCCCTGTCCTTTCACATTAGGGACCTCAAGCAACGAGGACAGCAACACCAACAAACAACGGTTTAGAAAAAATAGATTTCTGGTTTGTTCTTTACTTCTTTCTGAGAGTTATTAGGTTTTGCTTTTTTTCGCTTTAGTTTTGTGAACAGAAAATGTTTGAAGACGCTGTTACACAATGAAACGTTTAGCTGAAACTTATGCGCAACGACGATGTGAAACCAGTTTCACCAAGTGGTGTTACACGGTGAAACTCTTGTTTTTATCGCCACTGAGATCGTTGTGACTGTTGCAGAAGCATAAAGCTGTTCTGCTTTTCGTGAAACCTGTCTCGCAACGGAAATTCAAAAAATTTTCACGAAACCGTATATGTTACACTGTGTAACGCCTGCTGAAACTTGTTTGGCATCGTCGTAGCACATAAGTTTCACTGAGCTAAAAGTTTCAACGTGTAACAGTCGGTGGACTTAAAATTTCCTATTTTCTGGTGATTCACCCCCATTTCATATTGAATCCCGTAAAAAGGGTTGCTGCCTTCATTCGACATTGAATTTGATCGGGAAATTTTAGTTTATCACTGAAAAAATGTGGGGTTTTTTCGCGACGACCACGCAATCTCTATACTATTCTTTACGCGAATACAGTGAACGTGTTCTTAGTTCCCATTCCCCCCCTAGGCGCAGCTGTTTTTCGAAAACAGTCACTTTCAGCCGTTATAACTCCAAAACTGAAAGTTTAAAGCAAAATCTGATAATGAACTTATTTAGTAACTTTTTTTTGCTCTATCCGAATCAGGAAAAAACATTTTTGTGAGATAGTTCTTTTTAAACATTCCAAATTAAAAGATACCAAGCCTATTACGGTTGTTATATGGTAGCTTGACCTCATTACAACTTATACCTACTTATATGAAATGAAACTTAGAGTACACCTAATTTTTACATTATTACCTTTTCTCTTTCATTGCTGGATATGTTATCATTTTGTACAAACAGATCTGGATAGCGATATTCAATGGCTTTTTCTAATCTCCATATCCTTGCCTTGTCATAGCCATACTGCCCTGTTACATACAAGATAAAATAACAGACTGTCAGTTAAATGGTCCCATTTACTACCCCAAGGCTGTAAGTAATTTTTTTGGTCTTTTCCGTTATCTGGGCAAAAGAAAAAAGGCTGGAAGTACATCAGTATTTATCAAGCTCAGATGGCAATATTGAATTATGCCGACTTGCTTACACATGGCGGAATGATTGACTCCCCCTGGATGGGACACTAAGCCATTGCAGAAAAAAAAGCTAGCTAAATCCATTTACCAGCCTAAGAGGCCCATTGGAGCCGGTGCTTATCTCCAGTTTATGTAGTGTTAAGTGGATGAGAGTCATTGACTCCCCCTAGATGGGACGCCGCAGGTTAGCCCCCAGCAAAATCTGGTACTCATTTTACTGACCTCGGGAGGATGGAGTCAACTTTGGCAGAAAAAGAACGTCACACAAATGCTCAACACTCAGCTGAGCCAGGGACTTAACACCACTCAGATCTTGTGGCTGGAAGGCAGACATGATTTTACCACTGCTCAAACCACACCACCATAATAAGATACTTTTTAAGTAATGTTGATAAACAAATTATCATCACTGTGGGAATTTGTAAAATTAGCTTTTACAAATTCCCACGGCGATGATAATTTGTTTATCAACATTACTTGAAGTTGGTATCTACTCGCCGACGCATTGAATAGTTTTTTTAAAAACTATTTACTGAAAGATACTTTTTAGTTGCAAATTCCTGATGTTAATTCACCTGCAACTCCAATACCCAAACCCTGAAGGCTGTTAAGTGCAGCAACAAGCAAACCTCTCCCTGTATAAAATATGGTAAAAGCAAACATAGTTAATAAACATTTTATAACATACATAATAAAAATGCTCATCTCCAGTCTCCCAGGAAATAATTATAATTATATAATAGAGTATATTCCAGACTTTGAGTGCCTCAGCAATTTTTTTTTTTTGGGTAATTTGATTAAATAATCTAAATTACTTTAACTCTAAATTGAATTTGATAGCTGTAATATTACTGTACTTCATGATAGATAATTCAAACTTAACAGTAAATGAATTTGGGTGGGCATGAACTGTCAGAGTATCATTTTTTAAAAGGAAATATAAATTGTCCTTAAGCTCAGAAGAAAAAATTCTGAGTCCCTAATTGAATTCATGCCCACTTCCCAACTGACAATATGAGCACTGGCTGCATACTGTAATCAAAACATCTTGGGTTTGGTTTTGGTTGTAAACACAGAAAATTTCTATTTTTTGGTCTTTCAGGTCTTTCAGTCATTTGACTGATCAAGGACACAGCTTACAGGTCAAATTAAGAAACCGGTTAGACATAAAATTAATGTTTGTCAACTGCAGACTTTGTACAGTATTATTGGAATTTATGCTGTTGTATAGGTTATACATTTGTGTCTAAATGCATTTTACTGTGTATTGCTTGGTTTCATGCAATCCCTACAGCTGTCAAATTCAAAGGAAGAAGCATCCATGTTGGTGTTCTAGACAAAAGAAATCATCAAACTTTTTTTGTTCATAGGCACAAACATGGCTGCTATGACATCAAGAGAAACCTACCTATTAAACATGACACACTAAATTGTTTGGAAATAATTTATGATGCTTTTATTTTTTACTCTAATTATAATTATAAAGTGGCTAATGATGAATATCAGAAAGTTCAAACGACCAGAGTTTGTTTCTAGTGGACATTTTGCAATTCTTGCCAGACAAATGTCTGATGTCTGGTCATTATTAGCAGCCTTTGTGTATTATTTTCTTTTCATATCAATTCCAGAGGAAACCATACAAGAAAGACTTAAGGAACGCACAAAAAAACTGATATTGGTAGAGATAAGTAACTACATAAATGCATCAAGATATGATGATAGGGACTTTGGAGCCTGTAAGACATGCACACTGTCAAACCTGTTTAGGTTTGTTTACAAGTCAACTAAATTCTTTAACTTAAACCCAGTTTTATTAAACACAATTTAAGTCAGGAAACAAGTTTCTTTGGTGTGACTGCATTGTTAGTATCCTTAATTTTTTTTTAGTTTTACTTACAGGGAAAGAGGGTAATCAGAAAGCCTGTTACAGCTCCACCTATAGCGCTAGCATACATTGGGCTGGTTCCCAAGTGAGCCGTTAGCTGGACTGGCAGTCTAAATACATTATTTCCAGGGCCAATGGTGTCAGTTCCTTTGATGTTGTTTCGGGCTATAAAACTTTCTCTTACAACTGTAACATAATCAAACAGATAATACTGTACAATGAATTTAGTTTTTTATGCAATGTAACAAGTAAACCAAACAAGGCTACTTTACATGTACTAAGTAGTATCTGCACACATTTTTGAGAAAAAAAACAGGTACAAAAATACACATTCAATCATTGATTACCTTGGACTTAAATTGAAGAATTGCTACTGCAGAAAACTTTCAAAAGAGCGATAAAACCATGGTTTGTACATCTCCAAAATTTAAAAAATTCAGCCTTTTCCAGGGTTGGTATTTTACTACTTTTTATCCAGGATTTTCCTGACCAGGGTTTTTGAACTCAAACAATTGATTACTTTTTCCACTAGTTTTAAATTACTAATCTACAAAAAATATTTTTGAGATTTTCCAGGGTCTGGATAAAAATGTCCATGGATGACTTTTCTAGGGTCTCAAAAAAATTCCAGGGTTTCCAGGATTTCCAGAGAAAAATTCCGGATAATCAAGGTCCAGATAAACAAGGTTTGACTGTATCAGGCCTGAAACTCTTTAATATTACGAGCCTGGGCACAAAAGGCCATGCCGAAATGTTTTGATGGCTACAGGGCAAGAAATTGATGGTAATCTTCTAAAAGTGTTTTGTCATGAATGACTATTAATTGACTTTCTTATACTGAATATTTATTGCCTTTCTCTGACAATAATTAATCCAATGGAATAACTCACAATTCATTGTTATCTCAAAACAAGACTCAAGGTAATGCAGCACCCTCTACAAAAGAGGAATGCCATTTGTGGCAACAAATTATTGTGTAAATTTCTGTGGGCACTATGGCAATAGGTAGCTGGGTATGTAGAGCAATTACATGGTCATAATAAATTTGAAGCCCTGGATTATTATTTACTTACTATTTTTTTTCATATACAACAAAAACATTTACCATTAACTAGTAGAAATACATTATTTTTTATTAGTTGTATCTTCAACTTACCAAGAAATGTTCCTGAAACAATGAATAAGTTGGTCCCAAGGGATAATGCCTGTATGTATGGATTTGATCGCCTTATATAGCCAACGGCATAGCCAGTTGTCAGCCCTGCCATACCTAGTGAAAATATGAATACACATCATGAGTGCATTATTCAAATACTGAAATTTATGGAGGTCTTCGATCACTGTTATTGCAAATGAGTGTACATCTCAGTAGGACAGTATATATTCATGAGACTATCCAGCTGTTAGGTCAAAACAGCATGAAAACTGTGCAAAAACTTAAATAGTTTGAGGCTTTTGACCAGAAATAATTTATTGAAACAAATCAAAAGAGAACTATCAAGAAAGATTACAGTATGGCCTCTAAATGCTTTAAACTGGTACAATTATTTATATCACGTTTGACATTCCCATTTTTTCTTTCGTCACAAACATGATTTATTGGTTTTCGAATGCTGTTGAATATCATAGCTGATTTTATAAGGATCTTTCTAAGAATTCTCATCATGCAGAAAGGTCCCAAGACTGTAAGCTATTTGCTATGTATACAGCATGCCATTACATCTTTAATTTATAACCCTGGTACAGTTACAGTACAGGGAACTCCCTCAACTCTCTGATATGCTCCCTCTACTGTAAATCTACTGTAATTATATGTATCTGTAGTTATCTGTAATTATATATAGCATATGTGTGTGTTTGTATATATATGACTGTATATGTTGTAGTTACCTCAAATTATTTATTTTATTTTTACATTATTTATAAAGATTTAGTAAATGGCAGTATATGGAGAAATAACAATAGGACACGGGGTCCCTTTCAAAGGTAAAATCTCCAATGCAACCTCTTTTAATATATTTAATTTATCATAATTATATTATATTACTGCCTGCCTTGAACAGCTATGCTAACTGCAGCATTGAACATTTATGTTGTATATTTATTTTCACATTAGTTTAATTTTTGGTATCATATCTGGGTTATGTATGATGTAATGGCATGCTGTAGAAAATGGCTGAGAGTCTTTGGGACCTTTCTGCATGATAAAAATTCTTGGAAAGTTCCTTATAAAATCAGTTCAGATTTTCAACAGCATTTGAAAAAAACATAAAAAAATTGTCTCACCTGCTACTGCAGTATAACTTAAAAGTTTCTTTGCTCTCTTTTTGTCTCTTCTATATGTTCTAACTAGAACACTGCCAGCCGCCCCTGTAAGTGCTGCGGCCAAGACACAAGCTGTTTATTAATGACTTTAATGACAACATTAATCTTCATAATAATATTAACTGTGCTGCAACAAAAAATATAAAATTTGTTTCGCAGTTAGCAGTAAAATCACTTCATTTCTTGGTCCATCATTTCACAGTTAAAATTTAAAATTTAAAGTGTTCATTACATTCCTCGGATAATATCGTGTGTCTTTATAGATATTCGTTGAACTTTGAAGTTAACAGTGTTGCTTATAAATATTGTGAATTTACTCTTATAACGACTCAGTCTGCTCCATCATGACTTCTGTATGGTGCCTTTTGTCGCAATCGGCAATCTTTCATTCTATGCTAACACTAACCAGCTAAGCACGCATTCCTGAGGAACCAAGTTGAGGCTATTTTGCTCATAACGACAAAACTGTTGCAGGTCAACTTGTCCTTGATTTAAACTTCATCCCATAACCTTCCAATTCCGCCATGTTGTTTCTTGCTTCTTGAGCCCGATATCCTATGGTCAGCAGTTTCAATATAGCTCCTATGTTGTGACTTACACAAAGTCCCTGACGAAACCATGGAAAATGGCGGAAATAAGTGAAGATGCACGAAAACTTCAAGAAAATTTGAGAGGAATTTCTGGCGTCCCTACCTTGTCTACGCTTGCACAAAAAGGAGATGAAAAGGTAAGTTGTGTTGTTGCCTCGCAGAGAATTGATAAATTACACGCTAAATTAATTTTTTTACGGCTCCATCTCCACGGCTACATCGTTTGAATTGTTGCGGCGAGTGGCTTCAGTTCATAATGGAGTGTTTATTGAGCATTCGACGATGTGGTGACTCAAAATGCCTCGATATGATGCTGGGCCGACAGCAACTCTTCAGGAGACTTAAAAAGATGCTAGCACTAGAAGTTGATTAATTGCGAAGTCTACAATGCAATAACCAAATAAAAACCGAAACACAAGTATACCGCTATCTCATTACCATTTATAATTACTAGTAATTATCTTTTTCTGGCAACGAAGAAGTTGAACACGCGTGTAGCTGTAAATTAACATTGTGTAAAGTTTACAACTACACCTGTGATCAACTGATTCGTTCCTGATTAATATAACAACAAATAAGTACCAATGCACGGTAATGAAAATTCTGCGAATTTGTTGTTCAGTTTTTTTTTATTTTAGTTATTGCATTGAAAACTTCGTGATTAATTTACTTCTAGTCAGCCCATATATAGCATCAACTATTTACTTGTCCTGGAGAGTTGTTGTCGGCTGACAATCATATCGAGGCATTTTGATTCATCCCACCATAGAGTGCTCAATTAAAATTTGATTACCAAACTGCTAATGCTTCACTCTTGCCACAATAAAATTAATCAAACCACAAATTCACTACATTCACATTACCATTGGTAATAACTAGTATTAGACTTAAAAATGCATGCAATTTAGTAAATAAATGTCATTCTATCTCGTAGTGTATTTTCATCACCCCCGTCCCCCTCCCTGCCCAGCACTCAGGTAACAAATTTATGCATAGTTGGATGATTATGTATGCAGAATTGTATAGATCTAAATTCTTCACCATGACATTTTCTCAACTTACCCATGGGTTCCAGTTTGAGTAAAGTCCAATGCTACTGGGCCACCGAAGTATTGTGTGCAAAATATCTCTCGCGATCCAGAGGCATACTTATTACTGGGCTGCCTGTGGGGCAAGCCCAGTTTTAAAATACCTTCCGTTTTTTTTTCTTTTTTTTTCTCCGCGAG
>JAOCPT020519038.1:0-26928 GCA_026546935.2 Palythoa grandiflora
TTTACATATGCCAGTGGAGTCCAGCACATTCTTTTGTGTCCCAGTATGGCGTAGTTTTTGCCATGCGACCTCTTGCTCCAAGGGCCTATTGATCACTTTGTTTGTCTTTGAGAATATAATTGTTGGCGTTATTAGCTTTTGAAACAGTTGAGTAAATATTTATCGTGTCAACAACTCAGAAACTAAAATTTTTTGTCATTCCAAAAGTGCAGCATCGAAAAGCCCCACAAACTGAATCTTCGCTCCTAAACGCAATAATCAGGACTGACACTTTATGTCGCGTGATCTATAAAGCTAAAAAAAAACATGTCACATATTTTCAACCTAAGAGGCAAAAAAAATCGAGATTCATCAGCTTAATCCAGCAGATAACGATCAGTACACCAATGATTACAACATCCGGTCGAGTGCCCTTTAGATCCGTTTAGTACGGAAAATCGTGCAGGTTGTCCGTACGCTTTTGATTGTGGTAGTTTTAAAGTTTATTACTATCATTTATTTGATAAGAAATTAAGTTAACTTCTTCAACAAGACTACAATCAGTACATAAAATCAAAGTTTAGCAGGTGTTTCCTCTTTTCCTCCGTTTTGGTCAAATTTCGAGACGATTTGGAAATGTCCTAATCCCCATCATAGCGACCTAGCCGGATCGGTAAATGAGAAAAACTTGTAAATGTTTCCAGAATTTTTTATGAGGTTTAATTAAGAGGCGGAAAAGCTCCATCAGAAAAGCTGATTTTTAAAGAAATTTTTGTTTTAGTGAATTTTAGAGACGTTTGAAATTTTTCGGGGTTGATATTTAATGGAAGGGTGCCAAAGCGACACCTTGCCTCAGTTTGGAGCGACGGTTTGGCGTTTGCACTAAAAATTGTTCTTGTCCAAATTTTCCTTTACATTTTATAATCATCTACTGAAATGAAGGGCGCCCCTTTAAGAAACAGGAATAGACACAAACAAACGACTGCTCTTTGTGTAGTTAGTTGGTGAACAAAATATATAAAACACAGTTTAAAAATAGTACATCGATCAGTTAATCGTAAACTGTTACGTGATGTCCGTGCACAATGTAAAACTGTAAAAACACAAAACCTCAATCAGTACCATAAAATATATATTAAAACATGGTAAACAACAACAGCAACTTATTGTACCCTCATTCTTGCTAAATAGTACAGTTGTTTTTAAAACACAGTATATTAAAGGTACAATATTAAAAACATGAAAGTGAAAACACGACCATGCCGTTTCGGAGCTTTATTAACTGGCTTAATGATACCAGCTCTGGTTTCAGCTGGCAGACTGTTCTAAAAGAATAGCATGCACCGTACTATAGCTAAATGACCCTTTGGCTTGAAACAGTCGTATCTTGGTTTTAGCTGATAAACAGGCATATTATGTGAACGCGCGATGGTTCCAATTCGAACTATTTGTCGCTGACGGTCCGGCATGTTTTTTCTTGCAACACGTATAAGTATTTGACAATATCTGTACCGTACTGGTGCAGTTGACAGATCAAGTTTGTCTTACAATAAATGTCAAATATGCACTCTCTTTAACATCATTATGATGTAAGATATAAGTGAAATGTTTGACCTCCTTAGGGCTTACGACGGAAGTGAACAAAAGCCGGACGGTAGAAAAACATGAAGGAATTTACAACCTTATCTTCCACCAATCTCTAAAAATGCGAAGAATATTTGCTTCTGTTTTATCTTTTTCTGTTGTTCCCATACACACCTTATAGACCAAGGCGCTTGTAGGTACATGACCAGCAAGCTCGGAGTCAAGCAGACCAGTACATTAACCATAATTCACACGAGAAAATTATCGATTCTCTCTCTTTGGACGGAAGTTCCCCGCCAAAAAGCAGCTACAATAACATCCGCGAGACAAAGTGATTGAATTGTCTAACTTTGATGGCATACCTAACCACAATGGATCGAGTTAAACAATGAAATGCATGTTATTTGTCTGACTCTTTCTCCACTCGTCTCCAGGAAATGATTGAAACCAGATAATGGTTTCTTTGTTTTAATGCTCAAAACCATTCATCTAATTTTTTTGGTTGACTTAAGACAGAAAAGTTACTAAACAAATATGTTATAATTGGTATGCAGTTTAGTTTATTTCAAAGTTTCTAGGTAAAGCTAGAACAGGGCTAGAACCCCAGCTTATTTATAGAGGACGACTTTCATTGTTATGTTTTTGTTCTCCATTGTTTTGAGGTTTGACCGTGCACAGATTATAAAATGTTTTCAGACGATATAATTAACAAATAATCAATAGACTAACGAAGTATTAAAACCACAACAAAGACCATATCACAGCGACCGTCTCTTAGTGCACACAACAAATCCGTGTTCAAGTCAAGCCTTTCTCAAATTAATGCCAAACTTTTTATATGATAATGCAAATCATGCAAATATGGTAGAACATTATAGTTTGTTCATTGCCATTGGGTTTGACACATGAAAAACACTCAGGTCATGTAACAGACCTCAACCGACTTTTGTGGACCAAGAGAGAAACCTCCCAGGTTTCTTTCATCTTCCTCTAGCTCTCTCTCTCTCTCTCGACGGGGAGCTAGAGGAAAGCACCCTGGGGACGAGGCTGGTGGGATTTCTGACGAAACTGGTCCTTGCTTGGCTGATCCTGAAAATGGAATAGAATTCGTCATTTTGAATTTGAAAAATAAATGCTATTTATGCACAAATCGTCAAAAGCAATATTCGCTTGCAGTTCCACTAAAAAAAATTTAATTTGATTTCTCTTGCGTGGGATTTTCAGACAAAAGAACTAGAAGTTAATATTGAACTGTGTTTCAACAACTTTTGCTGGTCATTGATCCATAGGTATGATTTGTATTCATTGGTCAGCTAATCTGTTTTTTTTTTCAGGATTCCGCCATATGTTTTCTTTTAAGTCCAATGTGTTCACAAGTATAAAAGAAGCATCTTCTAAAGTTTCATACGAATTGGACGAAACATTGCAGAGATATTGGAATGTTAAAATCACTGATTTTTAGCCTTCATAATCGTGGAGCTTTCGGGAAACTGGTTTCTAATCAACATGGTTCAATGTTTACAGCGTACTCCTCGGCCATTTCCCAAGCAAAATAGAAGATTTGTATTTAGATACCACAAACCCTGACGAAGAAATGTTTTAGACAACAGTGACTTCATAAAGCAGAGTCTCAGCTCGATTCCTTCCGTTAAACTACGCGGCCATTTTGGAAACGTTTTTGTGAAGCCATCGGCTGTTTTCATACGTTTAACTTTTACTCCATTTCACGGCTCAGAAAGAAAAATTTTAGCATAAGTTTCCTTTTTTGTTGTTTAACATTTTGTCGCTTTGAAATGGCTGAAGAAAAGATGTTTATTTGGCCTAAATTAAAAGAAAAGAAAGTAAAGCAAAATTTTTAAAAAAGGAAGAAAAAACAGAGCAGAAAAAAGAATGGAATTGAATGCACAAAATGAATTAATTGCTTGAAAATTGTCAACTTTAAAATTTGATGAAACAATGAAAATTTTCTGAATCTAGAGTTTCAACTACTAATTCAAAAGTTAGACTATTCACAGTGCAGTCAGTGGGCTTTAGCAGGATAAGGCCAAATAGAAAAATATTGGATCAAAAATATACTACAAACAGCAGTGATAAACATATTCTTTAAAAATTTATTTATAAACTTGACGTTTTTATACTTTTGAAAATGTATGTTGTAACATACGAAACGTCAAGTTTATAAATGAATTTTTTTAAAGAATATGTTTATCACTGCTGTTTGTATTAAATTTTTGATCAAGCTTCGCTGGCCAAATAACAAGAGTGTATAGAATAATACTAGTTTTTCGTCCCCGCCCATGTACCTTCTTTTTTCACACCGCCTCCTTGCCACGCCAACAAACTGGATTTAGGTAGATTTTAAATAGATTAAGGATTAGAGCTTACTTTTCTAAGAATGCAGTTTGTAACCGATCGTAACTAAGCCACAATTTAGGACATTTGCAACTTTAAAACATCCAAAACAGGGCCAATGAACAGCTTGCAGCCTATTTTTAGTAAAATAAAAAATCTTAAAAGTAAAAAGACTTTTCCGCCTCCATATTTTACCTTACCCGTACGAGAAACTGATAAGTGTTTTGGCCTAAGGGTTAATAAATGAAGAATGTTGAGGCGCAGTGGGCGAGCGATTTCATACTAAAAGGTCGTGTGAAATAAAATCCAGCATGGGCGGTCAGTGTGTTATGTTCTTGATATATTCAGCATATTGTATTTGTAGAGTTTCAATCATTCCCTTGAGAATAAATAAAAAATAAAAGGAGGGGAGGCCATGTAAGGCGCTAATGAGAAATATTTTGTTGAAGTTCAATCATCATGGCTGCCGTGACGTCTTTACAAGGTCCTTGCGATTTCTGTATAGAAGATGACCTTATTAACACTATTACCTCATTCTGTTCGAGGCTTTCCACAATGGAATTGTGGCCACAATTTTATCCGCTAACACGACAAAACCCGGGAGATAAGCGCTTGCATTGTAAGCTCCTTATCAGTACTAAATCCTAGTAGATATCAAAAAACGATTTTCTTATTTAGCTGGTAATTTACTTTATTAAATGGAACCGGCAACCTCTTTTTTCAGTAATTGACTCGACTCGCACAAGCGGCTCTCACAAATTGCTGTTTAAGAAGCCGGAAATACTGACGAAACAGACTATAAAGAAATCAGTTTCCTGTCTTAAACGCTGTAAGCCCAGCGAGCGAGCATAAAATGTTTTAACTGCTGCAGCTGCAGCCTCTGTAACTCGACACAATTGAAAACTTACCTTTTGCAGAAACTTAATCATTATTACAATAATGAAATTTCTATGAAAACAGACCGGAAGGCGCCTCTTGTTCTATCGGCAAACTAATCTAGCAGTTATCGCCTTTTTAGTGTAACAGTAGTAACACAACCGGGTTGCTCGTCTTGCAGTTGATGTATGGTTTTTATTGATTCCAGGCTTTGGACAGACAATCTACATTCATAAAGATAATTCATGACAAGCATATCCCATCTGTTTAACATATGTCGAAAGAAATACATTGCGCACCGGGTCGAGACACCTGACACATGCAGACGTGCGCTATGTCAAGAGCATGCAAAAAGAATAGGCGCGGTCGAACCTTTAACGCACGGCGCTGTGCTAAAAGTTTTGTTTCAGAGATTGCGAGAAATGTATAATAAGCCCTTTTCTGTTGTCATGAATTCGATATATTTCATTTCGACTTGAATTAGGGCCAACAGTTAAGAAAACAGAATCATTGCAGTCATCGGACAGTTTGAAAGACCGTATCGCTAATGACTACAAATTTAATAAAATATTCGTCATGTTCATCATAGTGGAATAGCCAAAGCATCTCTTTTTCCTTAAAATATCCTGCTGGTCGAATCACCAATGCAGGTCAAAGTTGCCTAAGAGGATTTTCTTTGTTCATAATAGCCGCGGTGTTTGTTTCTAAGTTTTCAGAGCGACGACTTAGTGATTTTTTTAAACTATGTATTTAGTCACAAGTCACAAAGTCGTGGTTTTTTGCTTAAGAACACTGCAATAAGTAACATTTTTTAAAAAAAGAGAAACAGTTTTTTCTACAATTAATGAATTATTTTATAAGGACCTTATGTTATTTTGAAAAGGTTTGGAGCCTTTGAAAGAGCCGATGAAATTTAAATCAGCAAGTGGGACAACTGACGTTGAATATCTGATGACGTCTGTATGACGTTAAGATCTTCATACACTTTCAGTTTTTTTAAATGTCCTGATCAATTGTTTTTTTAAAAGGTAATAATCTTTATCACAGTGTTAACACAAAGGCATTAATACAATCCATTAACGCTCAGATGTGAACTTTTCTCAGTATAAATTTGTGCATGTAACAGTAAATTAAACGAACTGATATCTACTTCGATTTTCACTAAATTAAATCAAAATTTACGATACAATAACTGAGTGACTTCGAAAATCTTTTTACTGTTTGCGGTGCTGTGTAAAGAATGTTTTGTTTATCGGGTACAAAACATCTTAATATGTCTCTTCTCCTCTTGTCCCTCAAACCCTCAGATCCTGATTGCGGGTAAATGAACAGATCAACCAGTTTCCGATAAGACAATCTCCACTAATTTTTATGTTTACTGTCGTTTTGAGCAAAAATATAGGGTCTGTCGGTCGGACGGTTAAAAAAATCGGCTATAATAGTCTTTTGCGTGCAAAATATTTACAATATATTCCTTTGTTTTAACGTTTTTTTATCGTAAATTTATTGCTTTGTACTTGTAGCGTAAATCCTGAGTTGAATTTGAAACATAAAACAACTGGTTCGCATGCAACAGTGTCCGGACCGCATGGGTTCAGTTGTCCCACTTGTGAAATAGAAATTGAAATTAATTATGTACAGTATTGTTCAGTTATAAATTGGACAAAAATTGTGTTTTACTCGGGCCATAAAATAAAATCAACTTGTATAAGCATGTTATTTTACATTTATTAACAACTGTTTTTACTTTTATTTAAAAATTTTCAAAAATTTTGGATCAGTCGGACCACTGGCCCAAGCCCAAATGCATGCATGAGAGCCCCTACAAAACTTTTCTGTGAAAATACTATGACTTCTCCATTTTCGAGAGACAAGAGGGGGTTGGCACTTGTATTGTGGAGAGACAATTAGATTATGTAAACAGGATTTAAGCCACAATCAGGTATGAGTGCAGTACCACTGGAGCCATTACGTTATTGATCTGACAGAAGGAAGAAATGATAGTAGCTTTGTGTTGAAATAGTTCAATCAACTTTGCATTTTTTGGCTTTGTTTACAAAAAATTTTCCTCGTCGTGTAAACTTATGTCATCCTTTTGTTGACAACAAAAGAACGACATAAACTTGAATTCTGAACAATATAAGTTTCCGACATAGCTTCTAACTTTTATGCTTGCTTTGTTGCGGGTTCTTATACCCGAGGCTATAGAATATTAGAAGTACGAAATTTGATAGAAGCTGAAACGATTATGTAACATTGCGAGAAACAGCAAGAAAAATATTGATAGCACCAAGTTCCGTCATATTGGTGCCAGTGTTATGAAATCTATTTAATTGCTGCCAGGCCCCGGAAAGCAAGTTTGGTTCACAACAAAGCAAACTTGATCTGCGTGCGAAATAATGTTGTCAGTTAGCAGTTTCATTTTCTTTTGAAAAACGGAAAAAATGACAAAACACTACTTGGTTTCCCGCAAAGCTATTTACGCAAATCGAAATCTATGTTTTATTGTATTCGCGTACTCACTTGACCTATTTAACCTACAACAAAAAGCTGTTTGTTTCGATGTTTGGTTGCATTGCCGTATATTTGATTTATTTGACTCACTTGCGCGCGACCTTTAACTCGACTAGCGACCCGACGTTTAGTCCATCGGAATTTCCTGAATGGACAACGAAAGAATTAGACTGTTTCTCAGTGCCTTTCGGCATAGAACATAATAAGTAAAGCCGCTTAAAGGAATCTATACTACTTGCTTAGATGTGCTTTTAAAAGTACGTTTATTTATTTACATTAGTACACAGTTAACTTAAGACCGTCTGGGGTTAACTGAATAACTCCATACTACAACGTAAAATAATTCGGAAGCGCTTATCGTTAAGTTAAGCTTAAAGTTTGTAGGAGAAAGGGGAAGAACCTGTTGTGTGGTGCTGAGGCCTTATATGAATGCAAGAGGAAAACGGAAAATAATTGATCCACTAATTTGTTAAGGTATCTGCTTGTTTGTCGACAATTTGATTGTCTATCCGCAGAATTATGTACATTTAACAAGCTTTTCAGTCGTTGCATGTTCTACATATGTTTGCGGTCGCGGTCAGTATGTTCGGGGAGGAAAAAGCCGCAAAACAGACAGAGTATAACTCATTTTTAACAATCTTGTTATTCGGGAACCCCCGGCTCGATTTGTTAACACCCAGTGATGTAGAATTTTAAAATGATGCTAAGTACACGACAAAAGTATACAGTTGGATTAGAGCGTGTTTTTTGCAGTCGAAGTATAAACGTAAGTCTTGCTTCAAAAAAAGTCTTTAATGACTTTTTAAATTTATTGGAGTTGCAAATTTAATACAATATAATAACAAACAAACAGTAAATAAATGGGTATTTAACAAATAAACGAAGAGAAAATTTCAAATATGAACAAACCAGTGTCCGACGTTTGTGTTTTTATAACGTGTTAATATCAGGGCATGCATTGACCTCAATCTCGTTAGCGCGACACAACTGAGATTTTTTCTTTCCCTTGATCAGCTTATCTTTTGGCTTTATTGCCAAACTACGACTTAATGAATAATGCTAAAATTCTAATTAAATGGAAACTTAACTTTTAGATATCTCAATAAAAAAGTTGAGTGGATGTCGGCATCATGAACAATCAGAAGACCAACAGACAACGCAAATTCAAGGGCTCAATTCAAAATTTGGTTTAAGCTTGAAGCATTTTCAAAAGCTAATACAGAAGAAGCATTATATGTATGTATTACATTATGAAGCAGTTTTCCCTAACAATGAGGAAAGCGGAATAGAAAATATTTTACCTTTGTGATTGAAACCACATGAAAAGGACAATACAATAGAAAGCTTTTGTTTGGTTTCGGTGATCGACTTTCAAGTTACCCTTTTGAAAACTAAATACAGACCTGTATATTCATGCATGCAATATAAATAGTTTAATACTGCAATCTCAAATAACGATGTTCGCTTTTTTTATTCCTTGATGGGTGACCATTTTAAATGAATCAAGGAAAACTTTAAATTCTGTCTGTAATCTTGCTCGCGCGCCCCAGGGTATATCAATTTATCATTACTTTTGCATCAGCTGTTGTCTTTAAACAAGTTTAATGTTCATTGTTGTGCTAACAAATTCTATATTGACTAAGAACAAAAAACTATTAAATACTTAAGTCACGGCTTTTTCTAATATGCAATGCTTCGATTTGTCAATAAGAATCAAATCATTTCTTATCAGAATTTATTCAAAGAAAGAAAATTTTTACTGCGGTCTGCCTCGCTGACCTTGTCTTTAAAAGTGTACCTTGCTGAAAGTTTTTATTTCTTAATATAGCGTTTCATACAGACCCTTGTTATTTAGCCATCGAAGCTTTAAATCAAAAAGTCAGTGTTATTGATAAGATGATGTAACGCATATGCTTATTTTGGTGATTCGTTTTTAATGGGGAACAGTTTTTTTTTGTCGATTTTTTTGTATGAAAAAACAAAACAATGGAGACCATTAAAAGTCGGACATGACGCTTGTTTTTAAAACTTGTTTGTTTTCTTTTCGAGGAAGTGCTAATTAAGGTGAGGTTCTTGGTATGCAATAACCGGATTAGCGTGTAGGGCAAAGGGGTGGGGGATGTTTGAATCGTACTATATCGACTAGAAATCGAAAACAAAATCGTTGACCTCATATGAACTATACCCCTATTCATATCGGAGCAAAACTTTACAACATGCATAATTACATCTCGTTTAAAGCTGAGTACGGTGGACTAATATTTTCAATAGAAAGATTTATTGGTGTTATTAGAAAAGCCAATTGGTAATCACGTGTGTGCCCTTATAAAGTAACTTCTTTGTTTCGGGGTTTATTTGTTTGTTTATCAGTTGCTAATGGAAACGTCTTAACTGCCGCCAAATAACCGCGAAAGCTCGTCGGAATGTGGTTTTTACAATGACAGACATGGTCGTGTGCGCTCACAAAATCACTTGTAAACTTTTAAAATTCATAATAGTTTTTTTCCGGTCGTAGCAATATCAACCTTTGTTTTTAAAATTTCTTGCTTTTCTTTTTAAAAATCTTTGCTCAGCAGACTTCAATTTTTAAGCAATGAAGTTAAATCTCTCTTTAGACTTTATTATGTTGTAGAAAATGAAGGAAAACAAAGCGAAGAATAATTAAACAACATTAAAATATGAAACTTAAATTACAGCTCTCCGAGCACGATAAAGAAATTATAACTCTTAAGTCACACTATGTGTCTTTGAGTGGGCTGAAAGTCATTTCCAGGTACCTTTTCTTGTATTTTGTGTGGGCGTAAAAATAGATTGTGTTGGCAATAGAAAGCTTTCTTTGTTTTTCCAAAAACTTGTGGGACAAACTTTCTGTCACGGCGCTAAATTTATCGATGATCGCTGCTCAAGATAATGGCGAGAATGCTATAGAAATAATTGCATAAATTATTGCGGTGACCAATCAGATTGGAGCAATGACGTAATATATCTTGGTGTATTAGTTACGCATTATCATCAAGAGCAGAGTCATAGAAACCATATAGCTTTCGTCTTCATGATTTCGTACCACATGTCTGGAGAACAACAATTTGGCAGAGTTGACTTCACTGGCATCGATGTATTTACCGAAAGATATTTTTTGTCGTTGCACGATAAGAAGATTTCTTTTAGTTGCTTCAGAATTTGAAAATTAAACCAGGGATTTACTGATTTTTTCACGGAAGGGATAAAGTTGTGTTCGATTTGCACGCGGTTGCGGTTGTGTTTCTTGTGCCGGAGTTTCATTCTTGTTCGATAATCTGGCGCGCTGGTGATAGTTTATGGCCATAAAGGAACATCAACATGGATCCGGGACGTCTAGGGGTTAATGGAACTTTTAAAGACGAAGAAAGTCACAAATGGCGAGATCCGAAGAGCCCTTGCTCGCCGGAATCACCCCAATCGCCACCATCGCTTTGCGTACGAGGAAAAACACTGTCACTTACAAAACCCGAAAAGTTAAAACCTATTAAAAAATATAGAAAAACAAGACTACAGCAATCACAAGGAGCTAATTTGACACTGAAAAGAAGAGAGACTTCTCCAGATGTTTATAGACAAGATCCTCGAACTAAACCCAAGAGGGGTAAGTACGAAGATAAGTTAGGATACAGACGAGAGCGCCATGATTATTTGTATGCTGCTGAGTGGAGTGTTTAGCTTGTCATCTCATCTGAGAGTGCAAATTTCATATTTGTTTATGTTTTCCACCTCAAAGTGTTTCTGTTCCTAGCTGTTCGCATTCATGTTTATCTAGAATTTATTACTGACCGAGGTTTTAAAATCTAACATTTTCTGTTTTGGAAATATTTCGATGGTTTGCACATTGCTCTGTTTGCGTGATGATAGATCCCTTCGCCGTGCGACAGATAGTGTTTAGAAAAGGTTTTCGTAAAAACTCCTTGAAATGATTTTGAAAGTCACGATATTGCAGAATACCGGCTGCAAGTAAATGACAAGCTGGTGTTCACTGTTGCGTTTCATAGTTTGAACGGACCACAAAGACTACGTGACTTCCTCAAGAGCCCAATAACTCGGAACACTTGCTATTAATGTGTTTTGAATCGCGCTAGTTGTTCATTCTGATTAATTATCTCGGTATATGTATATTTATAACCCCTTTGACGATGCCGTGCACTTGTGCTCATAATTTTTGTGGCGTAAAACACTTGCTACTTACATCTAAGTTCAATATTGGACAAACTCGGCATCAATACATTCTCGAAGAAGAGTACACATGAACAAATGAACAATATATTTATTGTTTGGGACAGCAAGTCTCCGAACAATACGATTGTCGCCGCAATTTGGCTTTGTGCAGCAGTGAATCTTCTTGTTCAGCTCTGTATGTGGCAGAGTTTTTCCCTTCGCATGATAGTCATAGGTCGCCGTGCAAATTCACGTGCGAAGTAGTCAAAGCCTGGGAAGCGATTCTGTGCCTTGATTTCCACATTTGCGCAGGCAATATCTTTTGGCACAACCTGTTCAAATGTCTAGACATGGCTTTTCCTACTGGCCCATGCTTAGCGGAAACTCAGTGGCTTTAGATGAAAGATTGGGAACAAGTGCACAACTTTCTTGATTCCAGAATCGTAAGTGCACTGTAATTTATTTGTTAGGAAAACACTTAGTGATGTTGCTGCTCAGGTCGAGTGTACACCAGATCAGGGTTGTGTTTGTTTTCGATAACGAAGCACTGGCAACTGTGCTAAGTGCCAAGTGGTGTTTTGGAGCTCGAAAAATATTTCCACAGCTGACGAGTTCTACAGAAGTACCTTGTGCACAATGGAATTCCTTCAGCAGTTGTCGTTGCTGGCACCGGCATTTCGTTTTAAATCAAATTGCAAAACAGAAATTTAACCAAGCAGTTGTGGCATTGATAATCAGTAATTTAAGAAGCTTTGTTTTTATTTTCTAAATTGAAGGAACAGGGGAATAATTCTTAACCATTTTTATCAGCAAGATATTGCTTCACCTTTAAAACTTTTTATTGCGATTACTTTTTCCAAAAATTCCTGAAAATATACTTTCTCGTTTTTCAAGAGAAGTTAAACCTCATTGAAAAAATTTGATGATAATATGTTTTAAAATATTAGAAAACTGCAGTGTACAAATATGCAATGTGATTTTAAAATAATCCTCTAAGTTCATTTCAGTAAATCAAATACCTGGTCAGTTCTTGGCATACAGTGATACACTTAATTTATAGGGTACTATTGAAGTTGAGTAAAATTCTGTTCCAGGGAAATTTGAATTCAAAATTTGGTTTTAAAGATGACTTTTAACCACTTTAAAATATAATTAGCATTACAAACACATGAAAATGTATGGACTTTGTAGTGTTTTGTGTAATATAATTTGTTAAAGCCTCAGGCAAAATTATGTGGTTCTAATATAAATTTAATGCATAAAAAATCATGGTCGGGCTCTTAATTGACGAAACACTAACAATTGAAATAATATAATTGTTTTCATTGAGAACAGTAAATTTTTAGTTTATCCATATTATTATTATTATTGATACTGATTACTAATTATTTGTTAAGAGTTGTGAGTATAGAATAAAAGTAATGATAGAGTATTTATATTTTTTTAATAAAATCTCAGGATTTGTTTTCGAGTCCATAAGTTAAGAAAGTGCAAAGTGTATTGAAGGCAACAGGCCAACTCTGTACGTCATCACCAATGCAATAATTATTTAGATAGTGTCAAGTTTCTGCTGTGGTGGAGAGGGTGCAAATTTGAGGTTAATGTAAAAACTGGATCCTTAAAGGTTATAAACAACATGATCATATTTCAGCACAGATGAAAGTTAAAGTTGTCTTCACCAGATCAGACTGCTTACGTTAGCTTTCTGGGTTAATTCAACTGCAGTACCCATAAAACAATTAAAATGTTTTGTAAAATACTAATTAAAGTGACACTAAAGTGACATTAATGTTTGAGTTGGTCAAATTTTTGAAGGCTTTGTTTGTGGTAGAAATTTCAATTTTCTTGCTACAATTAACTTGGTTTTAAAAATCCTTTTGGTTTTTTTAGATTACCCCTAAGAGGTGTGGCTTAAGTTAAAAATGTAAATTAATAGCTGTTAACATTGTAAGAGTGTGTTGCAGTGTGCAGCATAGATTTGATAAAAATGTTTTTGAAAAAAAATGGAGCAAGTTTACAATTACACGATATTATAAATATGTATTTGGTAATACTGTTACTGCAGTTTATTTCTAACTGTTGCTGAATATAAATACTGTTACTGGAGTTTAATTCTAACTGTTGCTGAATATAAATGCTGTTACTGGAGTTTAATTCTAACTGTTGCTGAATATATTGTTCAGGTTTTCCTGCAAGTAATAAATAAACAGACCATACACCTAATACGACCAACTGTTGTTTTACATGGAACATAATTATTTACTAATTTGATATATAGTTTATAATTGGTAACTCAGAATAAACTGTTTGTTCTAAAAAGTCTCTGATATGGTAATTTTTAATTTACTGTTCTGAGAGTGTGAGATAAACTTAACTTGAGATAAACTTGCTTTTGTGATTACTAAAGTATTTCTCATTTTCCATGGGCAAGTCTAAAATATTTACAAAATTTACTTATTAAAATAATTTTAAACTCGGATTGATTCACTTTTGAATATTTCTTCATATTCATTGTAGGTTTAAAATATAATTGCTTTAATGATTAATTACATTCTAATTAGCAGATTTAGGAAATAAAAAGTGTGCTGTCAACAAAGGAGTGATTTACGAATGTTCCAACAGCTTGTGAAATGTAAAGGGACTTCACAGAGAGTCTGGTTGGCGTAGCAGTCATCATCTGTGCTTGCACCTCTATGAACTGGGATCAAATCCTAGGATTTGCATAGGTGCTGAGTTTTGTCGACTCTCAATCAGACTCTGAGGGTTTTTCTCCTGGTACTCTTAAGTGAGCTGAGATTTGTCGACTCTCAATCTGACTCCGAGGGTTTTTCTCCTGGTACTCCTAAGTGAGCTGAGATTTGTTGACTCTCAATCAGACTCCAAGGGTTTTTCTCCTGGTACTCCTAAGTCAGCAGAGATTTGTTGACTCTCAATCAGACTCTGAGGGTTTTTCTCCTGGTACTCCTAAGTCAGCTGAGTTTTGTTGACTCTCAATCAGACTCTGAGGGTTTTTCTCTGGGTACTCCGGTTTTCCTCCCTCAAAAATCAACTCTTATGCCAAGATCTGAACCATCGACCAAATAAACATTCGCCTGTGGCTGGGAAGAATGAGCAACCACTTCCTTTGCAATTAACAATAAGTAAAATATTCATTATTATTATGCATATGGGTAAAGTTTGTTGCTTTTCGTGATTATTAAGGCATTAAGCACAAATCTTTTCAAACCTTCTACAAATTTAAGATATCTAAGCTTTCCATATCCCTTATTCAAATAAGGTGTTGAGTGATTAAAAGTAAGAACAAGGAGTGAAGGTATTTCAGCTTAATTACATCTTGAAACAAGGGACGACTGTCTTTGTTTTTCTTGTTTCAAGACACCTGAAACAGTTTTATCAACTGAAAATGATGAGCTTTCCTACATTATCACAACAATGGTGCATTTCAGATAGTTTGCACTGTCAGACCTTCCAACTCTCATGGTTTGACGATGAGACTCATGGTTTGACCTCTAAATCTCATGGTTTTTGAACTTGATATGTATATTTTTGATGCAGTCCAAAGTTTAACTTTTGTGTTACTTTACACATTTTCTTGCTATTTTAGGGGCATTTGAGCAGTTTTGTCATCGTTTACTTTTCTGTATTTGACATGAAGTACTTTTCTCACTTAATAATTTGTTATATTAAATTTCATAATATTAAAATAAATAATTTTTGTTGTTGCTGTTGTTAGCCTTGTAGTTTAATTTTTTCATTTTTAAAAAAATTTCCTAAATCTCAAGGTTTGGGACCCAAATTTCAAGTTTTTTCAGGGAAATATTTGGAGACCTCAAGGTTCAAGGTTTGGGGGTTTTGGAGGTTGGAAGGGCTACATGGTTGTTGGGTTGATAAAGGTGTGCACGAAGTCATTGGCAAAGGATCCTTTTGCCTTGCCTTGGCATAAATGAGAACATGGCTAAATTCTTGCCAATTACATTTTAACCTTTATCCCACTAAACCCAGTCCAAGAATGTCTCAACTTTGAAGCATTGGTTGAAATCCCACAAAGTGATCATTCATTTATTGTGACTCAGAAAATGTCAGTTGAATCACAGTTTAGCAGTTGGCAAATTTTGCAAGTTTGATAACAAAAAAACATCAGCAGGAAAAGGGTTTGTTATTCAAGGTCTTTGGATAACTCTGATCAGTTTTGAAAATTTCTTCTACCAAAATCCAGTAAACAGCTCTTTCTAATAATTTTTCTTAATTCATTTTGAGAATGATGTCCAGCGAGATGTCGAAACATCGAATCTCTCCATATATTTTTATTGTAAAATGTTAAATTAAGGGTTTACTATTTAAAATGTCTTATTAGTTTGTGATAGAGCTTCATATAATGTATGTTATACCTTTTTAACAGAACTTATTTTGATTTCATTTCAGAGCCATTGCCCATGAGAATGCGTGCTCTTCCTCAGTCGTTCTGGCAGGAACCACAAAACATAAACACTAGCAGTATGAGTGCTGGAAGTACATTTCCAAATCTTCCACCATTATTTCAAAATGACAATAATAATAGTGAAGTTTTTAAGAGAATAAGGCCACTCACACCACCTGAGGAAAAAGAAAAACCTCGACCACCAAAAGAACCAAAAATGAAGATAACAGCACCTCCAAATACAGATTTATTGTTGAAACTATTTGAAACTGTAGAGGAGGACAAAACGAAAAAATTTGTAGTCAGAAGAGGCAGGTTTGTACCATTTTAAGTGATGTTTTGAAGCTTTTTAAAATTATTTTAGTCAGAGGTTAGTTATCAACAGTTCACTCCATCTTGCATTACTACTACTTACATTACATTATTTACATTCTTACAAATATTGCACTTGATTATGAGAAATAAAGAATTGAATAGGAAAAGTATGCTGTGAGAAATTGTACTGTAAGTGAAATTCTTCAGACATCAGCTTATATGAATAGTGCTGTACTTAAATGGAAGTCAGAACTTCCCAGTAGGTCATTTGTTGTGTTTGTAGGTTAAACAAAATAAGAGTTAAAATATAGTTCTTATAGATTGTGTGGATATGGGTGATAATAATAATGATGATAATGAGGATGATAATGATGATGATGATAATGAGGATGATAATAATGAGGATGATGATAATGTGGATGATAATAATGAGGATGATGATAATGAGGATGATAATGATAATGAGGATGAAAATAATGAGGATGATAATAATGACGATAATAAAGATGATGATAATGAGGATGATGATAATAAGAATGATAATAATGAGGATGATAATAATGAGGACGAGAAAAATGAGGATGATGATAATGAGGATGATAATAATGAGGATGATTATAGCCATAGTAAGGATGATAATAATGAGGATGATGAAAATGAGGATGATGATAATGAGGATGATAATAATGAGGATGATAATAATGAGGATGATGATAATGAGGATGATAATAATGAGGATGATAATAATGAGGATGATGATAATGAGGATGATGATAATGGGGATGATAATGAGGATAATAATGAGGATGATAATAATGAGGATGATAATGATGATGATAATTAGCAGGATTCGAAATTAACGGTAGTCCACACACTAGTAAAAATTTTGGTGGACTAGTAAACTTGTCTACAAACTAGTCCACATGTCTAGTAAAATAGTTTCAGCAACAAAATATTTTTTGATAGTATTGCAAGTAACATTATTTCATTAGGCTGGACCAATTTAATTTCCTGTCGAACTTAATTTTATGAATTTCTTAAAATGTCTAAATCATCGGAAAACAAAAACTAAAGATTAAAGAAGTCGCTCAATCAGTTTTTTCTTGGTTAAAATGTTTTATTTTGAGCCAAAATTATTGATAGTACAATCAAAACTATATTTATTGTACAAATTAACAGAATTATAAGTGATTTACCAGTCAAATTACAGATGATGTCGTCATGTTTTGATTGACATGAATCAGTCTTGAGTCAGAGATCATGTTTTCAAAGTTTCATGCATGTGTTGTGCAAATTAAGATAGACTTTACAGTAGCATTTATTCCAAGTCTTGTGATTGATGATGTCATAAAGTTGTGATTGACCTGTGTTGATTCTTTTTTACTTATGGCCATGTTGACAAACTTTAAAGCATGTATTGTCAAAAGAAACTGACGTAAAGTTGAATTTTCAAATCACATGATAGATGACATTACATCTGTGTGATTGGCATGGTTGTGCTGCAGATAAGCAAAAGTCCACAGTTTAAATCTAAAATTCCACTGAATATAGGGAGTGTATGTTTAATTGTATCTCTTCACTTTCAGGCCAAAGCGAGTGCAGTCAGACCTCACAAGACATGTACTCCCAAAACTTGAAGAAGACCCATGTATGGTGTCCAATCTTGCAAACAAACTTTTTCCACAATTATCTCTTGAAAACAAGCCAAATTCAAGTGCTTCTCTTTCGTGTGTCTCACTGCAGGATGGTGATAAAGCAGTGACTTTACCATCTCTTACTAATGAAAGGAACTACTCACAAATGCTATCAGAACTTGTGTCACATTATTAAATTAATATTTCAATTTGGAGGGTTTCTTTCCTCAATGCCATCGCAAAAACTAGCTTAATATATAAAATCACTATAAAAGTGCATCAAAATTGGAAAAAGGTATTATGTCAATGTTTATAGCACTGGCCACCAGTGAATTCATAGCATTAAGATAAACAATAGAGGTAGTTCTACTGCAGTTTGAGTTGTTTCAAGCTTCATTGAACAAAATAAAAACATCAAACGTTTTAGCCAGTTTACAATGGCTGATCAAAAGTGATGCAATATTTTGAAATTGAAAATCTCAGTTAAGTTGTCAAGTCACTCTTCTCACAAATACTTGATTTTATTTGTCAGGATATCAAATGCATTTGAGAGCTTGATAAAGCTTGCATTTAAGATATTAACTTCTTTATGTTTAACTTTTTGAAAATGGTTGTAAAACTCTGATTTTAGTTGTATATATTATTTTCAAACCATTCTTCATGTAGGGATTTCCCATATTTTTTTTCTACATGACACACACCTGCAGCAAAGCTGAAATTTTGGAATTCTTCAAAATAAAAAAGATGAGCCAGTGAATTTGGAGAGGAAGGAAAAACCTTCCTGCAATCAATTCCAACAAATGAACAAATGCAACAGAAGAGAATTAAGAATTTAATGCATGCATTGTCCTTCTAAAGTTTTACAAATTATGTTTACCAGTACAAAACAAATTATTTAGAAACTCTTGTATCTTATTTTTAAAGTTTATTTAGTTATTATTTAAATGAGTTGGTTATAATAAAAACGGGAAAAAATGAAAAAAATTGCCCAGATGCATTTCAGATTTAGACATATTGTCTTTAGTTGGATTAAACAAAATTTTCATTTTCACAATTTTGTGTGAAATATATAACTTTTACTTTATTTTCAGAGTGTGCTATTGAATTTTTTTAGTTAAAAAGCAGCAAAGAATTTTTTCTTTTCTCAAATATGTTATAGAATCTTGGTGAAACGTTTTTAAAAATTGTCTTGCTAAGAAAGATGCGTTTCAAAGCTATTGTTTTGCATCTTAGCCCATAAAACGTTATTTTTTCCCTTAAATTGATTTTGTAATATAGTGGCAGTGTAGCTTGAAGTTGAGCAAAGAAACGGGCCCATGTCTGATAACTATATTTCATATCAAGTCAGAAAATGTTGCTTTTAATAAAAGGTTATTAAAATAACTAGTTTGTTTTGAACAAAAAAACCTCAAAAACATTGGCTGAAGAATTATTTTATTCATAATTTGTGCTGCTTTTGTCATACATTAATAAATTATGCAGCTTTCAAGTATTTCAGTTTAGTGTGTAAATAATAAATAATTATGTTTTTATGAACTTATGTTTCATACTTATATAGTGTGTTGAAATTAAAGTCACTCAGAGTCTGATATGGAGATTGTACATACAAAAACTATTAAATACAATTGTAAATAAAAATTTATTTTGAAAATAAAGCAGAACAAGTTCGGGGTCTTGCTACCTTTTAGGGTATCTCTGTGATTGCTCTGTTTTAGGGTTCCATGTTAGGCCAACCAGCTATGCTTCCAGATGAGATCACCGCTCAGAATTACGAGAGTCTGATTAAACCTCTTACTCTTAGGTGTTACAAAACCCATTTCAGAGTGCATTCCTTTTAGGGGTAATATTTTAAAATCCATGCCCCAATTGCTATCTTTTAAGGTACAATTTCAAGAGACCATGCCCAGTTTTCTATCTTTTAGGGGTCAAATTTATTTCCTCTGATGTTTACCCCCGACTTTTTTTAGGGGGAGTTCCCCCCTGGGGATAAGTGCTGGCTTTGAAGGGCTACTTGGGCTCGTAAAAGGATTACCTTAGCCTAAACATGCCCACCTCCACATAAGCTATCAAGAAGGTGTGGCATGTGTTTATTGGTCTGTGGCGACATTGATTTAATTGTTATGGGGGAAGATGTACAGGAAAAAGGTTTGTTTAATTGAACCCCTAATCTTAAGAGAACTGAAAATGTTTATACAAAATCAATGCAGCCAAAATAAAATGCACAAACAGCTAATAAATACAACCTTAAGAGTGCAAAACTGCATTTACAGTCACCACATTTTTCGTTAGTTCTCGGCATAGAGTTTCTCCAAGATCTCTGACTCTGCTTTTAAAAATGGTCTCTTCTTTGCCAAAATCCTGACCTGCTCTCAAGTGTCATGAAGGGTAGAGAAGCAAGATATGAAGAGAGGTGAAGTTGCATGCCATTCCTCTATTGGGCATAGGAGCTTTGCTGCTAAAATATCTTCCTCTGTTTGCAAAAAATAACTTATACTCATGGTAATTTGATATCCGTAATATATCCGTACACCTCAAACACTGTACAATAACTCTGTCCCTGGTAACAATCCCAAGCGCCTTTGCGGTCCTAAATTCGTCCCAGTCTCAAACTCGTTTCTAAAGTGGCTAATTGGCAGACTACGTTGAAGAGAAGGTCGCCACCAGCCAATTTTGCAAAACAATCTCTGTGAATCTTTGTTGCATAAGCACCTTTTTAACAGTCTCAAGCGTGTCTGTTCTTGACTTCAATTTTTCGAAAAGTAGGAAAACATATTTTACCAAGCACAATTTTCTGCTGCAGCAATGTTTGGAGACCAACTATAAGCCCATTAAATCAAGGGCTGGGTCATCTGATTGTCTGAAACCCACTAATTAACTAATATCTTGTACTGACAATCACTTAGTGAGGCGTGTTATTTAATAAGCAAAAACATTTCAGCAAAATCCAAAAATTGTCACTTTGGATTTTTATTCGAAGTTTTTGATGACATCTTGTGATTAGCATTGTGAAGAAACTGCCAAAGTTCTTTAGCACAGGGCGCATTGTTGAGAATACTGTTTAACTTTTCTTCCGACATTTGAAATAATTCGTGAAAATCGTGCACGTTTCTCATCAGATACCTGAAATTTAAGGAAAACAAAACATTAAAAGAGAAAGTTTGATGATTTTTTAACTTTAACACCGTAAATAGTAAAATGAAACTGACGTTCCGGACTATAGTCCTTCGTCGGAGTAGAGTGTTAAAAGAGATAAACGAGTAACAGTCCGAGAAAAACAACTGAGTTACTTTTAGTTAAACTGCGTTTATTTCTTGTCCCACAACTTATATAGTACTTTGGTTGTAGTCGTTGCTCTTAAACGTTACCATTAAACCAACTCACACTGTTTCTGGGTTCAAACTGCTTAAACGTACGGATTGTTACTGTCAAGGCCTCTGTCGGACTGATAATTATTTCATTTGAGGGCCATTATGTAAACTACAAGGTTATCGGTAAAAATGTAGATATTTTATCCTCGGTAAATAAAGAAGTAAAGTTAGTTAGTTAGTTTGTTTGTTTGTTTCGTTCGTTCGTTCGTTCATTCATTGATTGGTATTTGTTTTAAAGACCTTTGCGCTTGGCCAAACAGGAAAATGACCGGCCTCCTCTCAACAAGTCTGCAATGCGCTACAAACACAATCGTCACTACAGCTGCCCCATAGCCGTCCCATGGGCTTTAGTTAAGGAAAATAAGAAATTGAGCTGCGAACAAAGCCGGCAAGCCGGCTAAACAGCAAAACGGTTGTGACAGAACAAAAAGAAAGTTTTTAGTTAAATATTGATAAGAAAAATGAAATTTTGTCCAGAACGACAAAATGACATTACACGGGCGCAATGATTAAACCAACAAGAATCGCTCTAAATCATCCCATTTCCTTATTATTAGCTACAAATGTTGTGAAATTTTATTTATGAAAATAGCAGGTCTTCCTCGGTTGGCAACGCGGATGAGCAATCAGGATTATAGTATAGCAATGAAACCTAACAAACAAACAAAGTAGCAAGCAAACAAACAAACACTGACTCACTAACTCACTCAGAAAGCAAGAACTCACTGGTCCACCTAACATTACACGAATACAAGGCAGTATTACACCTGTACCTGTAGTTCTTGCTGTTTATCCCAGGGAGTTTCAAAATGATATCCTACAGATAAGTAAATATATGAAAATAAGAAATAAACCGATCAATATTCTCCTCGTTCTTAACATACCTACAAAACAGACAGATTTTTCGTAAAAGGTTGCGGACATCTGCAACAGTTGATGCTATGTGCAACAGCTATGAATTACGGACCCCACTTTTATTAATATTTGGAATTTTTAATGCATAAAAAGCTGTATTTTCATTTTATAAAACTAATGAAATGCATGGCCATAAAGCAAAGACCTTTGTAGGTGTCCGATTTTATCATCATAGATGCTTCACATCGTCACTGCATTAGCATAGCAGTGGTAGCTCGTAAAGAGGTCCGAAACTTTATCATGAAACGCTTTCGAAGCTTCTCTCCTTCTTCAACTAAAATGTTGGAATTAGAATCTTTGCTGCGCTTCAACAATTTTGCAACTCAACCCTAAGCAAGGTTGATAAATCCTACCTCTACTAAAATTATCTTCAGAAATAGCTGAATGAACGAGACATCGCCTCAAAAAGCTAAATAAATAGACAACGTTAGCTGAAAATTTCGCCATATAGCACGATCTGGTTTAACATTTGGCCCGGCAAAGGCCTATCGACTGCGATCCTGAAAAAACTAACAAGAAATTATGGGAGACCTGTGCGTAGTGCACAGGGATCCACATAATTTGGTTTCTTTCTCCAGAAGTTTATCGGGCGATATCTGACATGAAAAATAAAACTATTGTCAAAAACATCTCTATGTACAATCGCATGAGCTTTAAGCGCAGATTTTGTATTATTTCTATGTCCAGACATCGCCTCAGTTCAGTTACTCCAAACTGAATGCATTTGACTGCCTCTGGTAGGCATCAGTTCGTTCTATTGTCTGAGAGATCTGATTGTAACTGTCATTTAACACTTTTCTCATTCCAAAAGCCTAAATTGTCAAGTCATGTTCTATCTGAATTATATGGGCAAGGTAGTAAGATACAGAGAAAATTCACATTTATCTACGTGTAATGGCGGTAGTTAGTGTGAGAGATTTGTAATCTGGGTTCATTTTACCAACGTCTAAATCAAGTTGGTACACAGAGGATATCACAATGGATATCAGACATGGAGTTTATCTTCCACTAGAAAAAAATATTTCACGAGTGAGCGTAGTGATAATTGATATTAGGAGAAGTCTAGTCACTAATTATTGCAATGCTGTAATCTGATTGGCTACCGTACTCGCTATCTATCAGGTGAACAGACAGTGTCTGTGAGATCCAATATGGCGTCTACAGTCCCGTTTTTCAGTCGTTTTTGAAAACGATTCGAAGCTTCTAATAGACAAAACAGTTCAAGATAAAAAAAGGGAGCAAAAATTATGGTGTAAAAATTTTTGAAGGTAAGACAAAAATCGATTTGAAGCATTCATTTAAACAAGTTTCATTCAACAGACTGCCGAGCAGATATGCACGTGAAAGCTGTTTATCATCAACATTGATTTCTTGAAGAAATTAAAACTTTGTTTATCAAAAATTATTGTTGTTCTGTTGTTTATTCTTCAGAGATTTCTACAAAAGCAATTAGAATACTCGCTCTTAATTTCTTTTGGCTTCGCCCTCGTCATTCTATTTAACAATTCGTAGAAATCTAGCCGCAATCTATCGTAAATGCTGTAATCTGATTGGCTACCGTACACGCTATCTATCGCAAATGCTGTAATCTGATTGGCTACCGTACACGCTATCTATCGCAAATGCTGTAATCTGATTGGCTACTGTACACGCTATCTATCGCAAATGCTGTAATCTGATTGGCTACTGTACACGCTATCTATTTTCAAACAAATATATTATTAGCTCGAGATTTTTATCGCGTGATAGATGACGAAGGCTGCGCCCTCGTCAATTATCACGCTTAGAAATCGAGAGCAAATAAGATAGTGTTGTATGAATCTACTTGTCGTTCAAAACTTAAAAACAAGACATATTCACGTTTTTATTAACAAAGATAAAAACAGGTCACGCCACGCGAGGATGATTGACAATTATACCGCATTGCGTTGGTTTCTGTGTGCGCGCACTTTCAATAATAACCCAAGTTATTCTTCCATTTTGATTGGTTCTCGCCTATTATCTATTAGAGGACTGACGCACGATTGACGTCACCATTACAAAGTTTTTATTTTTTTATTGTATAAAACAAATAGATTCCAAGGTTTTGTGCGTCTGTTCAGTAACAGATCACAGAGGACGTCAAACTGTGGTAAGAACATCAGGTTTGACGTCATCTGTGATCTACTACTGAACAGACGCATGCAACAAGGAATCTATTTGTTTTAAAAATAGATAGTGGATAGCGTAGCCAATCATATTACAGTATTTGCGATAGATAACGACTAGATTTCTACTTATAGCCAATAGAAATTACTAGCTCGTATTCTTACTGTTAAACGATAATTGATGATGTTAATTTTTGATACGTAAGACAATGCTATAACAGTGACAATAGGGACCATGATGGTGATGTTGATTGGCGAAGACGATTAATAACGATAATGGTAGTTGTTCATTATTACTTATCCATTACCTTCGGAGTCATAGCAAACTGGAAATCCTGAGCCGCATTTGCCATTGTGTCAAATCCAACTGCCGCTGCTGTGGCTGGATCTGGCTCGGGGCTTCCTTTCTGTTAGAGTTGTACACAGGAAATATACGTCTAGATTTTTTGTTAGTTTCAAGCACAGTACCACACAATAAATATAATGAATATATTTGTCAACTCAACGACGCGGAAACACCGTTTTACTGTTGGACAGGAATGACTTTTGTTACACTTGCGTAAAATGGAAATTAAAATATTTACCTCATCTGAATGATTCTAAAAGACAGATAGGATGGTATAGTATTATTTAAGATAACCGAACATGTTAAAACGTGAAAAAACCTGAAAATTGAAAAAGCAAGTTACGTTGTTTTATTGAAAAAAGATCTTTTGAATAAAAAAATTAATAGCTAATTTCGTTCGCGAGTAAACGCAAAACGATATTTTTTACCGGCAGTTGGGAAGCTTACACGGTTTATTGTTCAAACGCTGTTTTCTCGGTTCCAGTTCTTACACAAATGAGGGTTGTAAAAAATATCAATACTCGCTGACTTTTTGTTATTTTGCCACGAAATTTGGCAAAACTATAGAGAAATACTTACAGAACAAAACCGTGTCGGCGAATTTGAAAAGAAGTTCTAGATTTTTTATCAATCGATTTCTGAGCCTCTCGGCTAAAAATATTTGCAACTTTCTAGAAACAAATATAAAAAATAATCGGCTTTCACAAACAAAAATCGCCGACATGGTTTTGATCGGCACACTTTGACAAAGTTAAAAAGGTGACAAACACTAGTGGAAGTTAAGATCTGAGCTACTGTTGACTTCACAAAGGGAAAAAATTGAATCGAAAGTAGAGCGTCAGTTCGTTCTAACGATAACAAATATACCAATATAATTAAAATATTCATTTACATAAGTTTATAAGCTTTCCAGTGACATATAGGTTTATGGATCTGTAGTAAATATCAAGCGAGACATCGTATGAAAACTAGAAACACCGCTCAAGGTGTTTAGTAACCTTATTCCAACTGTACCTTGAGATCATCAAACAACTCTGCAGTCGCGTATGGACTTTGACACCAGAGAATTCGGAGCTGTTAAGGATCAATAAGCTCTAATTATACACAATTTACGTACAAGAGTGATTTCCCATGTGGCGTGTGGCTTAGAAGATTAAGTCGAATTCCTGCATTCATGGGACAAAGGTCTTTCACCCGAAATTTTTGATAACACATTTCAACATGCCAGTAGCATACACAATTATAACACTAGATATGCAGCTAATCAAAATCTTTACAAATCTAAAGTAAGAACAAATATAGGTAAGCAATCAATTTCTTCCATGGGGCTCCGTTATCTGGAGAGATTTACCCTTCTCTCCAAAGGACTCGAGTATTTTTTAATTTCAAAAACTCGAGAAGGATCACCTACTGTATGTACAAGAACAATCTATTGGGTAATAACAAAGTATATGCTGTAATTTTTTCTAATAAGTTAATATGGGATAATTTCTCTCCTTCATCTGCTCAAAACAAACTTATCAATGGATAGGGAAGCTAACTGGATAACTAACAAGTTTACATAGCCTTCCTAAAACAACAATTTATTGTACCCTTATTCTTACTCCATACATTTTTTTGTGGAAAAAAAAAATTAATATCTTGGGGTACCAACTTCCAAAAATAACTTGAAGTTGGATTGCATTAAGAGATTGAATTTTTTTTTTCGGAGCTAATTTACAAGAGTAATTTTAAGTACAATAGATTTATATTTGTTGCAAATAAATACAAAATAAATTAAGATTACAATTACACTCAGAAATTAAAAAAAAAAAGAAAAAAAAGAGATAGCACACTATCATCAGTCTTATTATCTTCTGGAAATATAGCCGGTATATTTCATATATGCTGTGGTTATGGCAATATGAGATCCAATACTTGCAAACAATGTCATCTTTAATCTTTTTCTTAAACTGCTTAAGAGAAAGCGATTTATTTCGATGATTGATTGAATTCCAAATTTTAGTTCCCAGGAATCTTATGTTAAATTTACCATAATTGTATGCTTACTAAAAGCGGGTCATAAGCTATATAAAAGAGATTATTCTAATCTAGATGAACCAGTTTTAATCAACAACTGCTCGCACTCTTCTATTAAATGTAACTGTGTGGACTGATAATGTGTATATATACATTTTTTTCTATTCTAACTGATTATATGTATCTGTTTCAAGAGCAAAAATAAAGATGATGATGATGATGATGATGATGATGATGATGATGATGATGATGATGATGATGATGATGATGATGATGA
>JAOCPT020519039.1:5428-20014 GCA_026546935.2 Palythoa grandiflora
TACAAGTGAACATTGATGAATACATATAACAGCTTGTGATACAGGTGTCGCATGTATGTTACAAGTGAACATTGATGAATACATATAACAGCTTGTGATACAGGTGTCGCATGTATGCTACAAGTGAACATTGATGAATACATATAACAGCTTGTGATACAGGTGTCGCATGTATGTTACAAGTGAACATTGATGGATACATATAACAGCTTGTGGTATATACGGAAGATACTTGTTTCTTTATAATGAAGATTTCAAACTAACGTTAAAAGAAAAGAGAGCGGTTTTCGGAAAGAAAATCAACAAATATATCGATTCTTGCAAACATGGAATACCTTTGATGTTCAACTTTGCTCAATATTTAAAAATACGATAACAATTGTACGCTATTGGTAAAAGGTGGTATGTGTAGATGTGTTAAATCACTACGTCGAGACTGTTAATTCTGACTAAAGATTGATGCATATACTTTGTTTTTACTCGAAAGAAAACTAAAACTTTTGCTGTCGGCAGCAAAGTGAAATTTAACAGCCACATTAAGAAACGTGTTCGTGTGGCAATTTAGTCATAACACCAACCTGTTGCGCCTTGCTGTTAGGAATTGATGTCCCTGTCTCTGAATGAATAAGATGGGTCTCTAGTGATGCCATGCAGGTGACGCGGACCGATGTCGCAAGGACATGTACTTGTTCACGCACTTCCTGAGGAACGGTCTTCGTCTGTCTTTGATGTTTGATAACTCGTAAGATTCCACTTACCAGCTTTGGGGAAAGAAGCAGCTTTCGATAGCGTGCGATAAATGGGCACGTCTCTCCACCAGCATCCGCAATGCAAACCTTGTTTTTACAACTCGGTTGAATTTCTTCGCGTAGCAAACTGTGGACAGTTTTGGCTTGCAGACGAGTGGGAAGTAAGCCCAGCAGGAAAGTCAGCCGGTCTGCAGTGAGATCTCCCTCTCTTGAAATGTCCACAAAATCACTTGTAAAGTCCTTGGCTCGTCTCTCGAATCCTGGGTAATCATGAAACACAAGCTCATTGGAAGGTTTCAAATAGCCATCTTTGCTCGGGAGAAAAAGTACTGTGAGGTTCGATAGCATCCCCTGGGCTGCACTCTCTGTTGTGTCCTTTACCACATCTGAGAGCGTCGAAAACAATCCTTGGGTTGCAAGCCTTGCAACTCGCTGTTCATTTGGCTCCATATGTTTGTCTTCACATTGCTCTTTGAGTCTTTCCAAAACTTTAGCAAATTGACTAGGGGTCGGTTTTTCCTCTGCGCCAATCCTTTTTAATACGTGTTCGAAGTGACCGTACTCACGAGGAACTTTGTAGAGGTATGGTGGTAGCTCAACAGAGGTTTCAAAAGCAAGCTGACTGCCCTCCACGAACACCCGTCCTTCTTCTACTGGTACGCAGGGAATCTTTTGCAACATTTGACCAATGGCCAAACACGAACGGGAACAAGAAGGGGATGGCAGGCTTTGAGCGCAGGACATAGTTTCACCTTTAAAGAAATTAAAAATGTCGTAAACGACGTCGTGAATGAGCTCTCGCTGGTTTTCAGGAGGATCCTTGTGAACATTACCAGAGAAATTTGACGACAGATTTTCGAGATGCTTAATTACATTTTCCAATGGTGCTACGGTTTCGATTCCGAGATTCTCCAGGAGACATTTACACGAGTCTCCCGAGGTGGGGACTGCCCAACTTGGCAATATTGGCATGCTTGACCATACAAGCTTCTGATGCTCACAGGACAAAACCCCATGGAACTCCGTGAATGGAGGACTGGAGTCTTTGTCTTTGCAGTTAAACTGAGCAAATAAATCTCTAAGTTCCTCGCTTGCTCGTTCCGTGGCAATAAACTTAATATGAGAGACAACGTGCAGGAAACTTGGTTCGTGAAGAGAATCCTCTTGCAAGAGATATTCAGCTAAAGCTTTTGATTTTATCTTGAGTGTTTCCGAGTCTGGATCAAGTTCTGCAACATCAGCGACGTTCGTAGCATACTCTATAAATTCGTGTTGGTTGACTTTGTCCTTTAGTCCAACTTGCCTAAGCAAGGTTAGCCAACTCGGATGATGAAAGGTTTCAGGAGGGAAGCTGCTTGCTTGAAGCATAGCTTTGAATACTTTGTTTTCTGGGTCATAGTATCGATTAGCTGGACAAAGGACTCCAGATTCGTCCGGCAAGATGCTGATTGATTTTAGTGCTTTCAACAAGGTCGCTTTTTCATTAGGTTTCTTAACAGCAACGAGAAGGGTGTCTTTTATATATTCGAGAAGGCTAAAACGACTGTTCTTCGAAATCATTTCAAAGTTGGGGAGAAAGTACTTGACAAAAACATCAACTTGAGATAAGTGAGGAACGTTAAGAGCCTTGTAGAGTGGTTCAATCTCACTTACAGCTTGTAGGAGGACGCAGCCTTCTTCTTCTAACCGTGTTGCAATTTCTTCAAGCGGGAAAACGTTCGAAATGTTAATGACAAAACTATTTTCATAGTTAGTGAGGCGTACATTCCGTCCGTCCAAGGATCTGTAAAAGGGTAAGCTCCTTAACAACATTTTGTTGCTGTAAACAGCAGTAACATCTTCTTGTATAAAGCGTAATAACTGCAAGATTTCACTTTCGGTCAACGTACTTCCAATGTCTTTTGTGGTAGACACAAACTGCAGCACAGTTAATAGGTCTTGCCGAGAATGTGGTCGTGCAAGATGAGCAGTTAATATCTGGGACAATTCTGTTTTATCCACGTTTGGCATTACTGAGTAGTCAATCTCCGGGCATCCCAGTTTTCTGAGGATTCCACTAATCTTGTCATTGTAGACAAGACCACTGAGGTCAAGAATGGTCTTGCCAAGTGTAAGTGGAGCCAAGGTGCCGCACGTAGTGGGAAGGATAGGCCAATCTTCAAGGACATACAAAACATCTCTAGCGTCATCTGCACTGGCGTTCAAACTTGCTTGGCACTCCTGATAGCTTGTATAAATAAGCTGCCATAACAGTCCTAGCCATTCCTTAGTGGGAGAGCCTTCCCAGGGAATGTGACATCCACAGGAATACATTCTTACTGGAAGAATGCTCATCAGAAAAGGCTCCAACATAAAAGTGTCGAAGCGTTTAACAACACCTGTCTTCCACAAAGACCCGTCGGTTCTCCTTGCTAAGACCTTCACAAGATCTCTGTGCATGAAGATGTTCCTATGCATAAGCACAAGATCTGAAAGTGTAGTAAAGAACACCGGGTTATCTGAGCTATAGTGCCGGAGTACACAATCCTCTGTCAAGAGCAAAGGAAGACCATCTAACGTCGAAACGAAATCTTTACTCTTGATACAGTAGTTGATAATCATCAGCAACTGATCAATAGTCTCTAGTTTGGAACAATCGATCGATGTTGGAAGTTCTTCAAGCTCACACAGGTGACTGCGAAGGAACGAAAGTACCGCCTCAGGTGTAATCATCCGTACTTCACATCCAGCCTCACGGAAATAGTAGTAAAATTTCCCGGGAGAGGATACTAAAGGGAAACCAAGACACAAGAAGAGGTTTTCAAGCTCTTCATTTTCGACGTTGCTAAAATAAGCTTCATTCTCTTTAAGAAGAGTTACCGGCGGCACCCATCTGCAAAAAACTCTGCCACTTTGGTTTTGCCTGGAATACCTCGCAGTTGGTTGCAAACAACTTGTAGAATTAACAAAATGTTCATCTCTGATGGATCCTCGTACTACAGGTAGGACGGGTTTACTACCAGCAGTTACTTGTTTGTACACTGCAACTGCTAAATCTTTCCAGTCACTGTGTGCAACCTCTGGCGAAGGAAACAAACTGTGATACCACTTGAGCCCCAAAACAGCATCTTCGCTATCTCCGAAAAACCATGGTTCATCGATAGTGACCCCAGGAATGCTAAACCTTGCATTGACGAGGAGCTCACCGTAGGCAGAGGGAATGACATGTAGTTTCAAGAATTCATTCCATTGAGAGCGCTGACCTCTTCCATCTTCATCTCGCCAAAGGTTGCGCCTTGCATTGTCGAGAGAAAAATGGCTGTTAATGTGAACAGGAAGTCCAGTCTCGACTGGCAGTGGCAAGAAACAGAACGCTTTGTGTGGCCCCTGTCTCTTTGTGTAAACTGGAGATATCTTGGGATTGCTTCTTCCCTTCCTAGAATCGTAGTGGTGTACACAGGCGGCGACGCCAGCCCGAGGAAGTAAATTCAAATTACTACCTTCAGGAACAAAAGGAATGGATTCTTGTTGTTGAATTCCTAGACACTGGTAAATGAGCCATTCTTCAGCCTTGTCCAATGAATCCTTCAGGTTCATACTGTAGCAAACTCCATGCCAGGGAATCTGTCTGGTTTTGAGGTGCTTGTGTCCTTGCACATTGGCATCAAAGCTTTCAATTCGATTGACATCTTCCTCATTAACCTCTGCTGAGATTTCATACTTGGTGACTAAACGATTGTTTTCCACACGGGAAAGCTTGATTTGTCGAATGTGACGGAGAAAGAGTATTATTTGCCTTGCTTCAATCTCAAATGCGTTTAACAGCTTTTCAATCACAGTGTGGGTAAGTTGTAAGTTGGATATCTCAGATGTCTCTGCCATACCTCGACTTCTTAACGGCAACCTGAACATTGTTGCTCCTTGCATACGGAATCCGAACTCTTCGAGATAAGTTTCCATGACGTCACTGAAGTCTTTGCGAAATTCTTTGTCCAGTGGTTCGAGCAGACGACCCGGTGATTCATAGGAAGCCTCCGGAGCATACCTTGCATGTGGATCCAAGATACAGAGCTTATTGCCATCAGTCACAAAGCTTGGACAGTCTGTCAGATGGTACACAGCATTGAAACCAACTCCGAATTGCCCACATTTATCAGCATCACCTCCTTTACTGCCGATACCTATCTTCTGAATTCCTTCGACTTCCGCATCCCCGAAAGGTTTGTTATTGTAAACGCAAATTGCCGGACCTTGTAATTCTTTCCACTGCTCCGTGAGAACTCGCGTTGTGCCGTGGTGGCGAGGATCAAACACGATGTGTATCTGTGTTGATTTAGAATCATCTGCATTCTGTACCAGTTCCTTTAAAATTCCGACGTCACAGGGATACGAACTCAGGATGTTCTTCAACCGAAGTGTTAGTTTCTCGCTCTGGCCAAAAGGCTTTCCAATGTTTCGCAAATACTTATCTAGCTTCTTTAGGCGAAGAGTCTGGGCTCCTAATCTGTGCGCAAGTTTCCAGGACATATCAGCGTGTACGTAATTTATTTCGCCTTTCGCCTCAATCCAGGGGGCATCATTGATAGCAAGCTGACCCACTGCCCGTAAAACAAGACTTTGATCGGGTACTGGGATGCTGCCAAGGATCGGTCTGAATACATCATCGTTTGCTTGCGATAATTCATCAAGAAAGGACTTTACCATCTTGAACTCGTATGTCGATAAAGGTATGTCCTTCTTATTGTCGCACAATGCATACAAAGCTTCAATAAAATCTTCAGCTATAAAGTTTTCTCTCACGCCAAATGCAGAAAATAGTGGTTTGAACTTTGAATACTCGGCAGAAACTCCATAAAGAAAGGGCTGACCATTACCTGTCCACTGAAAAGCCACTTGATTTGCAGCAACAAACCTGTTGTGTATCAGGATCCAAGGTTTGTGTACAAAAAGCTCTGGTAGATGTGTTCCTTCCGGTGTTGGTAAAATATGCTGGAAGTATTCGTACACACTGAAACTAATTTTCTTCAGAAACTCTGTGTCCAAAATACAACTCTGCTCGTTTACTGAGTTGACTGTATTTGCTAGTTGATCCAGTACATCCTGCAGACTAGGTTCTTGATCTTGCAATCCAAATGTTCTGGAAACGTGTTGTCCAAGTTTTCCACAACCAGTTTCATACGATTCATCAAGTATAGGTCGAGTAGTACTGATTAGGTATTTGTATTTATCAAGAAACACTTCTCCCGGAGACAAGAATTCACTTGCAAAATACTCATTACCTTGCCAGGGCAGGTTGTAGTTAGGCGGGGCTTTGAGAATCGGCAAGAACCGTGCACTTAACAGTCTTGCACGATGAAAAGTGGTTGGTAATCCTAGCTCGGACAAGAAATCTTCAATGTATCGCACCAAGTTTCTCACTCTTTGTAATGCCTTTACCTTATCAATTGATGATAAAGTTGTAACGGACTCTGCTCTTTCACAAATGGTGTCCCACGAGACAACATTCTCTACCATTCCCAGCTTACGAAGAACTACCAGTCTTTCTGCTTTACGGAATTCCTCACCGTATGGAAATCGATGTTCCTCAGGAAGGAATAGTTTGCTTGCTGAACCACACGGATCAATCAGGTTTTTGGGTGTTGCCAATACCTCTCCATCGGGTGATGTCGGAATGCAAGTGGAACAACAAAGTATGTCGTCAAATTCCTCGATTCCCTTGAGACTATCATCAATGATGTGGCAAATGATGGGGTTTCTTAGAGCTCGAGGTATTTGCTCACAGTTAAGGAAAAACACTCCATTAAAAAACTTATCTGGAGTAACTGTACGTTCAACCACTGTCCGAGTTAAACCAGCTTTTACAAAGGCTTTGAGAACAAATCTGGGTAGCTCTACAATCTGGTATCCAAACTGATGGAGGACGTTTTGGCAACCAGGAATCTTCTGAACTCTATCATCAAGTATTACAGCGTCGGTAAGAGACACCCACTTGTCTTTGCTCTTTAGTAAAGGCGCAAAGGATTCACTTATTCTGTCATAAACACTGTTCACGAAGCGCTTCCATATCTTTGATGAGACTTGACTTGGGTCTGGCCATAATAGTTCAAATGGATAAGGCGCAACTTTTCCCAGAAAATGAAGATCCACAAGGTCCTCCAGTAGTGTCACATAGGCTTCGGAGGCTGCATCTTCAAGTAACTGTTGGTTCCACATGACCTCGGGTGGTTTGTGAGAACGGTGATCTACTCCAGTTTCTTCCCACAATGCTTGGCGATTTGACGTCACTGCAAAGTAGCCGTTTACGTGTATTGGCAGTCCTGTTGCAATCGACAGAGGAAGTGAAAAGAACGCCTCTCCAGTAACTGGCTCAGGATGCCACTCTTCGTTTTCAGAATAATGCGTTGAGAGTAATGCAGCAACACTAGCTT
The DNA here is from genome assembly GCA_026546935.2 of Palythoa grandiflora. NCBI lineage: Eukaryota > Metazoa > Cnidaria > Anthozoa > Zoantharia > Sphenopidae > Palythoa > Palythoa grandiflora. The sequence goes on from JAOCPT020519039.1 coordinate 12,585, forward strand.
TAGGTAGCAGTCCCTGAACTTGCTCTCTCTTTGCATACTCAGCTGATGCTCCTTTTCCTACGCACGAGGTAATCAGCCACAATTGCTCCATTGAATAGCCGTCATTGAGAGTTTTGTTTTTGTAACCTTGAGACGTAATAAGCACAGTCTGGGAAATGTTTGGTTCTGTTGGTTCTTGTGGCCTCCCATAGCTTGAGAACACGAAACTTCCGTTTAGGTCTCCATCTATTATTGATGTACACGGTGGCATGAGGACAGCATCGTTCTCTCTTGCAATCGTTTCTCTCACCTCTTTCTCCACCTCAAACATAATCTGTGGATTAGAAGGATCCTTGCTGTCTGATCTGATTTCACAGAAACTAATTTTCCTGACGTTTCTCAAGAACAAAAGCATATTTGAGGAATCTTTTTCAAACATATCGATCAGGAGTCCAATACTGGCAGCGTCGTAATACTTGCTACTTATTTCACTGGAACCTGCCTGACGCATGGTTCGCAGTGGAAATCTAAACAAGGTTCCTTCGTAGTTGAAAGGTCGCGCCGAGTCACCAAACTTACAACCAAAAATATTTTCATAGGGTTGGAATTGGTCTTTAAAAGCTGCGATTACCATTGCATTGGTCCTCAGGTTCAGTCGAATGCCTGGCCTGGATCTATCCTTGATCAGATTGTCTAGGTGCTTCGTATGAGGGTCAAAGAATACAATGTACTCTCGACTAATGAAACTCGGAATGTCTGTTAGGTTGTAAACAGAACAAAAGCCCAAACCAAACCTGCCAATCTTCTCTGTTTCTTCAACTTTAGTCGCGCCAGCCAATTTGTTGATGTTAACAAAATCCTTGTCTTTAAACACAGTGTTGTTGTATGCCCACAGAGAAGGGCCCTGAGCCTCAGCCATTCCAGGGGACAACAGTTGTTCTACTGGGTTTTGACGCCAGTCAATCAAGAATTTCACTTCTGTCGCTCCAGCGTCATCTGCGTTTTGTATCAGCTCTTTAAAAACTCCAGTGTCATCTTTGTGTTCCTTCAGAATGTTCTTTAGGCGAGTCGTCACTGGCTCATGAGGACGGACTTGCTCAAACCCCACTGTTTCTGCCAATGCCAGTTGTCTGCTCAATGGTGGGGTACCTAAAAGCTCTGCAGTGTGTGTTGAAATACTTTCATGTATTATAGTAGCCCTTTTGTTAATCGCTGGTGTTCTGTTAGCTCTCTTCAGCCATTCCGTGTCACAGTAACTACAGTCGTCAATGTGCTGTAGTCTCAAACGCCCGTCACTTGTTTGGGTTGGAATCAAAACTTTGTGCTTAAGTTCTTCGGAGAGTGGGTTGCCACTTCGAGTCACGTAGTTTAAAATGTCGCGAGATAATTGTAGGTCTCGCTTCGTGGACTCTTCGTTTACCTCACTTTCCAGATGCTTGTCTCGTATCATGTAGAGTACATCAAGTACTTGCTGTTCCTGGAACATGTCTTTTACACCACACATCTTGAAAAGCTTTGCAATTTTTCCATGAGCAAAGTCATCTGGTACTGTATGGAAATAAGGCTTCAGTTCCAGCTCATGATATTCGATACTAAAAGCCACACAACTTGGTTTGGAGAAGCCAGTGCCATTCCACACCCATGGAGGAAAAGATGGCTGTTTCAACAATTCCGAAGCTTCTTCTACGGTAATTTCATGGGACAGGTAGTCGTATATTTCTTTGATCATTGACTGAAACTTTAACAACTCAATTTCAGAGGTTTGTAGGGATCTTGTCTTCCATCTGAGTGACGCAAGTTCCAGTTGGCGAATCACACTGAGTAAGGGAGGAGGAGACATCCATTCTAGCGCTTTTCCAAGTCTCTGTTCTACGGTACCATCAAGTGTAGGCGTTACCGAGCCAACAAGACTAGAAGCTTCCTTATCATGCATTTCCAGAGGCGAATACAAGGCGTGAGGACCTTCAAACCAAGGCATTGAAATAGGGTACTTGGTTGGGGCCTTCCTACACACTGGTAGCCATCTGAGAGGCAACAAAGCCTTGGCTAGAGTAACCCTTGGCTTGGGAACATCTCTTTTCACTTCATCAAGAATCTCGTGGTCGAGAAGAAAGCTACTTTCATTCAGAAACTGCAACAAAGCTTTACTTCTTCGGATACCAACATCTTCTGGTACTTTGCTTAGTTTTGTAGCTATATTGAGGACATCATTTGCAGTTAATGTATGCCTTTTCCTTAGGCCCAGGAAGACTCGTAGAATACTAAGAATGTTTGGCTTTGCAAACTCTTCAACAGGAAATGTTGCGGAATCTCCCTCTAATAGCTTTTGAAGCGTTTCATCCTCTGGATCGTACAGATCACTGGGTGCCTTAAAACTTCCGTCTGATACTGGTACAAACTTAAGGCACTTGAGCTGTTCTGGGAAAGAACTGCTGTCACTAGACAAAACAGGGAGTCTGTGTAGGACCCATGTCATCAGTTGCGACACTTGCTTTTTGTTGTAAACCTCTCCGTTTTGCACGTACGGGAATACCTTTTGAACTAGGAATTCTGACATGCTCAATATCTTCACAGGGAATCTTCTGAATATCTGATAGGAGTCATCATCTGAAGCTGAAATGATTTCGTCTGAATTTGGAATAACAATGTCCTCAGGTATGTTAAGTCTCGATGGAGCTATGTCACGCTTCTTTCCGGAAAAGGTGTCTTCTATCTGAATTGACGTGAATGAACCATCCAGAGCCTCAAAAATTGGCATGGCCATCATAGATACAATTTCGTCATCAGAAGGATTCCTCAAGCTGGACAGGAAAGAGCGAAGGGCTCTCTTTTCCTCAGGATTGCAACAGGAAAGTTTTCTCGACGATTCCATGACTGAAGACAACACCTGTTTAGGAACATCAAAATGAAGTTAGCCGTCTCGTTGATTGACTTTTCAGCGTTTTCCCAATTTTAAAAAATATTAATTTGTGTAATTTGCCGTTTTCATGAACTGTCTTAGATACGTTTTTCTTGCTTCTTTTGTGTCAAGGTAGAGGTAAAGATTCGTATTCGCTGAAAGTGCCCGAAAAATTTATGAGGATCGGGACTTTATTTAGACGATACGCCCTGCTTTAGAAAGGGGCTAACACACCGCAGGCAAGATAGCCCCTCTATGTTGCCTTTGCGTTTGAAATATACAGAAAATGTACTTAAAAATTTGAAAAATCATGGTGGGTAAATAATTAAAGAAGCTTCATTCTTGTGGATTCAACGTAGATAACCCAAGCTTTATATCAGTGTTGATTTACAGTAAAAATATGGGACTTTAAATGGACATGATTGTCTTACCGTAAATCAATAAAATCCACTGAAAATTCCATGGCGTGTTTACGAATCCCTATAAAATCCCGAGGCTGAGTTTGAGCGAGTTTTTTTGTTTAACTTGACTTTCTCCACCAGAAATAAAAGAAGAAAAGGTAGGTGGCGGGATCTCTCGAAGGGCCTTCGATTGGCTCAACCCCAAGAGAATTTTCGCCTTGAATTCCAAACCTCATCGAGATGAGCACCTTCATACGGTCTGAGTCACCAGCCCGCTCTTTGTTCGGCGAAACTACCTCCAAACGACGGAATCTTAATCGCAGCTTTAAAAATCGTAGACAGCAAAGCCATTAAAACACGGGCGGGCTGGTGACTCAGAATTTAGCCATGGGATATTATAAGGATTCATAAACACGTAATGGAAGTTTCAGTGGATTTTATTGCGATTTAAGGTACGAAATTCATGTTTTATTAAGTTCATATAAAGTCCCGTTACTGTAAATCTACTATAAATTAACACTAATATAGAGCTTGGGCTACCTGTGGATTCAGATGTACCATTAATGCTGTAGCTGCTTTCGATTGGTGAAGTACTTTTATATGGGCTGAAAAACAAAAATATTCCGCTAAAATACCAAAATTTAAATAGATTTAAAATGAATGTCGACGATACTTCTCCGAGACTCTAAAACATCTAAAATTGCAGCGTTTTTATGGCAAGGACCTTTGTAATCCGAGTATCAGTAACATTTTCTGCAGTTCCGCGTTCTCTTCTCTTTTCGTCAAATCTTTTCTTTTTTAATCTTACCAAGTATACATTTTCTAATACCTGATGTCTTACTTGCACAACAAAAATAGGTTGATTTCCAATCCTTATAACATTCTCTTTAAAACTAACGATACCAGGTGCATAAGGTCGGTATTATGAGCCATTTGGTTCGGGGAAGGATTGGCGTCTATATTTTTTTATTACCTTGACGACACCACTTGCTGTGGGGGGTTCCACGTATTGCACCAACGCCATGTGGTCACAGAAGGATGGAAGATGTGAAATCACAATGCAACCTGCTTTCTGCAGGGCACTGACAGTGTTTCTTGGCAGAGACGCAAAATGCGACGAGCTCTTAATCACACTGTGAGTTTTTTGTAGTTTGATCAGGGAGCGACCATCGGGGCGATTGGTTGTCGCAGGGATTAGAGGTATCCCTTCAAACTTGCTAAGATCCTTGGGATACTCGCTTCTCAGCCAGGACCAAAGATTTTTGAGCCAAGCCTCGCCAGGATGTAGTTTGTTTCTTACATTCCACTGAACCTGCCACAAAAATAATAAAATAATAAATAATCTTTCAAGACTCGAGCTATAGAGTAGCTGTATAAAATTATAAACTAACGCCTTTGGGCATCACGCAAAATTTGAAAATCCATGTAGCAGACGACAAATCAGCTGGCTACTGAATCAGGAGCCGTCGAAAACTAATCCATTCAGTTGTTGGGATTGGATTTGTACCCGGACATAACCGCTGTCAAATTTAGCAGAAAAACATATTGTAACGCCGCCTCCTTTGAAAAAGATAAAAATAAATAATTCATGAAAAAAAAATTGAGAAAAAGGTTTACGATTTATGAAACGTCATTGATCAAAAGCAATTTTCAATTAAACAAAATATTTGAGATTTTTCAGAGATTTTAAAGAGATCTGAATTTTGTAACCAAAATGCTAAATAATTTGGATAAACATATTGTCGTATATCTTTCTTTGGTAAACATTAGCTAAAACTTTCCGCGGTTTAGATTTCTATTTCAAACCGCCACTATAATCCCTATCACTAAAATGTTACGTCACCCACTCGCCCCTCTCCCCCACAAATTTCTTTAATTGGGAATTATTAATGAAGAGTGTACCTGAACCACATTAGGATTTTTCCATTCTTGAGGCAAAGAATCCAGCAATAGACCAGGTACCAACGATGCTGCTAGGATAACAAGCTGGGTAGGAGGCATTAGTGGTCGGCTGTGGTTATCAGGATCAAGAGCAGCGCTCTTGAGACCTTCGTAAAGACCTGCATCGATGCTTTCGTCTAGGAATCTCTCAAGCCCTCCACATATCAAATTTTGCGGATGATTTCGAGACGCAATGTAAATGGCTGTGTTTGGATCTGAGGAATACCTGTTCGGTTGGAACTTTACAAAAGTTTTGTCTGCTAGGGGGAGTAGAGGAATGCCATTTAAATCGGCGTAGTCTTCGTCCCTCACAAGAAACTTGAGTAGCAACAGTTTCTCTCCGACGTCAAATAAGGACCATTTGATAGGTTGAATTTTTTCGGGCAAGCCGCTGTCGCTCTGGTCAATTTGCGTACTTGGTGCTAACGGAGAGGGCAGCTTCCTTGGGCGGGTCCAGCGTCTTGCACCATGACTGGGGGAGCGCCGTGAATATTCCAACTCGTTAGGTGAGAGATTACCACGGATGTTCGTTGCTTTTCTTTTCAATACCGCCCGAACGTATGAAGGCGTGATTTCTTGAACTGTACTGTACAATGGGAGTACAAACTCATCGATGGCTTTCATAGCATGTACAGGAGGAGTGATTACAGGCTCACCAGCCTCCTTTAGGACTTTCAATACAACACCACGCACGTCCAGAGGAACATTTGCAGATGGTTCAGCAAGACGGTCGAGTACAGCCTCGTTTAGAGAAATCCACCTTCCGCTGTGAGAACTGTTCCAGAAGACAGCTTTATCGGAAAGTTCCTTGAAAAAAGGTTCAAGAATATTCCTCCAGTGACCCTGAACTTTGTCCATGTTGGGTATGATGGAGTTTACTACTAGGACAATACGCTCCGGACTGTAATTGAGTTCGGTAAGATTCAAAACAAGATTTGCATAAGCTTTACTTATCAGGTCTTTCAACAAAAGAATGTTCCACTCTGCTGAGTCGTCATTTTGACATTCTGGGCCGGGCCACTTCAAGTTTCTTCGATTGTCGGTCAACCCAAAAGATGCTTGTATGTGAACGTTAAACCCTGTGCGAACATCTGATTCAGGAGGTAAGGGTAGGAAACAAAAGACGCGTCCCTTTCCAAACTCCACTTTGGTGATGTCAAATTCAAGTGGTGCAGCCACTCCAACCCAGGGCAAGTGATGCAAGGTGCTTGACAATTCGGCCAATCTCTTTAGGTCACTTCCCACCCTGTTAAGTGTCAGAAACTTATGTTCCTGTTTGTATCCGCCAGCACGAGATTCTTCAATTACTATTTCGTAACACATTTCGTAGGGCGGACAGTTTGGCCGCAATGCAATTTGGATGATCTTTTGCTTCATGTCCCGAATGGAACTCTTAAGACTGTCCTTAACACTAACTGAAAACGCATGTTTTTCTTTCTCATTCCATGTTGTCTCATAGATGCCGATGCTGTCAACGTTCTTGAGAAAAAGAAGAATTAAACGTGCCTCTTCAATAAAAGCTTCAAAGAGCACCTTGATTTTTGTTGTCGTGTACGATTTCATAGACAATCTTGATGGCCATTTTCTCAACGGGAATCGAAACAGTGTCCCTCCGTAGAAACCTGAAGACGTCTTGCAGCCAAGAACATCTTCATAAGGAGCAAACTGATCACGGTATTTGTGGCGTGACGCTAGATCTCTGAGGTCAAATCTTCGACCCGTCTCTTCAGGGCCAAAGTAGAGCTCCTGAGGGTCTAAAAAAGCTATGTAGTGGCCGCTGACAACACTAGGGAAATCTAGAATTAAGACGGAAACATGTGAATTAGTTCCTAGGTGTAAGTTAAGTGTAATGCGTTCTTTTTTTACAGTTTTATGTATGTGCTTTTACTACAACCTGGACAGGTTTGATGACAAAATGTAAAGAGTAATTGTAGGTAAAGATGACTTCTTCAGATTATAGAGCTCGTATCGGTGTTATTATTGTTGTCTGTATCAGGGGACCTAGCGGCCCAGACTAGTACCCAGACCATTCCCTCCTAAGAATTCCTTTAAGAGTCTTGATTCTTGTAGCTTTAGCTTTAAATACCCGTAAAACGGAGCACTGACAGAGGGAGGGGGTAAAGGGCGCACTGTTGGCTTCCATTGATATCAGCTCTGATCCATGTAGCTTTAGCATTGAATACCCGTAAAACGGAGCACTGACAGAGGGA